>NNCF01127803.1:244541-275524 GCA_002313205.1 Laupala kohalensis
AAAGAGATGCGGCCGTTCACACACTGGTGATTGTGAAAGGAATTAGTTGGCAGAAGTCAACATTGTATGCAAACTTATTTAAAAGATACGCGTCAACCTGTAGAAATATCATATACTAAAAGCAGAGTACTTCAGCATTGCCTTTCAGAAACAAAGTCCCTTACTTGTGGAGTTCCCCAAGGTTCAATTCTCGGTCTTAGACCCTTTTTGTTTTTTGCGAACATATCATCCTCCACATGAGATTGTTAAATGGTTCTCTTCGCTGATGACTCTAATTTACTAAGTAAACTCGTCAACGCTGAAAACATTTTGTCTAACTTCTCAACTTGGTCCCATGCTAATCATCTCTATGTAAACACCAACAAAGCAGTCTTTGTCATTTCACAATATTATCACAATATCTTTATCCCCGGTTTTCCCGGAATACAAATAAAAATGTTACGAAAACAAAATCCATATTCAAGACAATTAGGTCTCCATATTCAAGACAACCTCATATGAAATTGTTGCATTGATAATCTAAATTCCAAATTAAACAAATTGTGTTACGCATTTCGAATCTTAGTTAATATAGGTTGTTCATATATTTCTCGGTGCGGATATTTTGCACACGTATACTTCCATTTACGATGCGGCATTACCTTCTCGGGCAATTCCTGTCCGCATCCAAACGTTAAAAATTCAAGGGTTGTTCGGGAATTTGTAAATCTTCTCCCCGAAACTCTTGTGAACATTTATTTAAGGAATTAAATTTTTTTAAACACTTTTTTGCCTTTATATTTATGAAACGGTTGTGTTTGTTAAGACCGAATTTCTTAAGTGCCACCCATGCTTCATATGAAACTGTCTTGTTCACGAACACAGTACTCACTGTAGGTAAATATTCATTTTATCCTAATGCGTCAACTACTCTTTGCCGAAAAGGACCTATCCTTAGGGAATCGTATTATATAACTCCCTTTCCAAAGGCGTAGAAGGGAAGTTTTTAAAATCCGCGATTAAAAGTTACCTACTGCACCAGTGTTTCTGCAATGTAAAAGTATTTATTGATTTTAATAAAATTTAAATTCACGTTGATCTTTATCTGGCCACTGGTGTAGTACTTTCAAAATAACTGATAACAATTTCAAAATTATTTTCCTGCATTCTTGTATTATGTCTTATTATTCATATGAGTTAAATTTTATATGTACTCAAATTTGGCCCGGCTATGTAAATTAATTCTGTGACCCCTTCCTGGTTCGGGATTTTCTCCGGTTTTCCCTCGGGTAGATACGTATTTTTTATACATGGTCTCTTGTCTCTTGCCTAGGGGCGATGGTCTATCGTAATAAGTAATCTTGAATTTAGATTTATTTTATTAATTTCGATTTATAAACAATATTTTCCAAAAAAATTATTGTTTGATAATATTACTTACTTATAAAATAACTTTTTATGTTTTATTTGTTGGTGTTCTGTTCATATTATAACACTCAGTGAGCTATTTATTCTTATCTTTGGATTAAGCTAAAATGTTAAATCTGCCTCTGCCTTCGGGTCCGTGATCGGAATTGATGGGATGGTCCCTTGCTTTCTTCCGAAGTGTTTATTAGCTTAATATTCATCACGTGGTCATATGCAGCTGGAACCGCTCTTTTAACAGAAAATTTATTAATAAATACAACGATGGAAAGGTAAATTTTGAGAAACATTTTATCTTGATTTCACAATTTTTATCTTACATGATTTTCACAATAATTATTTTTTAATTTTTCAAAATACCAATAAATTTTTTTAATGTAATTTCTCAAGTTATTCGCTATGTAGAACTCGGTGGTCAAACCACAACCCGACGTCTCAAATTTTCATTTCATATCAAATAATTTTGAAAATGATTAGGTCTTGGTCCTTAGTAAATATTTTATGTGTATTGATTTCCAGTTATTAAAAATTTTATTTGAAAAATGTTCATGACCTATTACAATACAATATTTATCTTCAAAAATGTAGTATACGTACGTGAGGTCCACTTAAAATACAATCTTTTTGGGCATCTTAAGTGAGTGGAAGGGAGGTTGATTTTTTTAGTATGGCAGTGCTTATATGTATTTATAACATAAATTTTAACAACTAGCCGTTTTTTAATATTCTTCACATTTAATAATATATAATAAAAATACATAATAAAAAGGATTATAATATGAAACTTCACATCAATGATTAGAAGTTAATATGAACGGGTTACTCACGGAAGCGAAGAACGCCCACCATGCTGATCAAGCTTTTCAAGACTCCTACTGCTGTATGAGTGACAGAGAGGACTAAGTGGAGAGCCAGCAGGACTGTTGGGCACTGAGCGGAACATGGAGGCTCCGTCCATGGAGGAACATCGTGGTGACGTTGGAGGACTCCCCAGCGACAAAGGTGCTCCCGCCGCCAACACCCTTCTCAGGCGCAGTCGTAGAGGATTCGGACTGGCCTTGGGACTCGCAGATTTGGCGCGCTGCATTGCCTCTCTTGTAGGAACAATTCACTTCTCTTGATCGAAAGAAGCTAAGAAAACAGTTAAATACTTGGAATTAATAATATGCAGTGACATTAGAGCAAATGTTATACCTTTTTAGGACGGATGACTTGAAAGAGAACAGCAAAGATAGTGACAACACAAGAATGTCTCCAAACATATTAAAGCGATTGAAAGAACTGCTTTAAGCTCTACAGTACAAATAATAAGTGGTAGTAGATCAGATTTTCTCAACCGAGGTGCCGAGATATCTATCCATAGGGCCATAAAGACAAGGGAAACTCGAATGCTTTCCGTTGATTTCAAAATTTTAGGTTTTGAAGCGTGTTTAATTCAATAAATAGTTTGTACGTGTAGCAGGGAATTCTACTACTAAATAATTTTTAAGTTCCAACTCAGTACACCTACTTAACATGAGATTATATACAGGTTATAGAAAACGATGTACGGTATTTTAAAGTACTATCGTAAAGTCATTTTTAAACGTACACTTATCAGAACTGGGTTAAAATGAAGTGAAAGTGAAGTAAAATAATTTCCTATTCCTTATGGCCAGTAGCGTAATGGAAGTTGTGGTGGCGCTGCTATCTCTATAGTTAAGAAAGTGTCTTAGCAGGAGAAGTCGCTTTTTTGCGCGACAACGAAATCTCATTTTATTGCGACCTGGGTTTCGTAATCGTTACGGTAAAGGTAGTCATAATGATGAAAGGATTTGTAAAGTCACAAGACGTATTTGTAAAGGCAAAGCACAGGGTTGTCACATGTTAAAATCGAGACGCTTGATTAGGTACGAGCGACGTTTTCATAGAAGGGCGATACATACCTTGGTATGCCAATGTAGAAGTTTTTTCAGAATTAGAGGAAGACCACATGACTTCGTCTTTCAACATGACGGTGCTCTTCGTTACTGGAAAATGGAGGTGAAAATCCCTGAATAATCAAATTCTTAATCACTGTATGGGTTGGACCGGCTCCAACGATAACGTGCTGTTTGACCTCTGAGATCACAGGACATCACATAATACGAAATACAAAACAAATTTTGAAAAAGAAATTGTCAGAGGAACCCATTCATGGTTGGCAAAAACGTTGGGATAACACGAGTAAGGGACGTGCATCATATGACCATATAAAGAATATTACGCTTGGCATGCGAAATAGAAAATGGTTTTCCTTAAATGAAATTGTTATTGAATTCTCAACTGGATGTGGGGATTTCGGCATGAACCCCGGGCAAAGCGAATATTCCCAACTGCTCCCAAATTATTCGTTCGCCATTCACCACGTGACCATAGCAACGTTCGACCTCCTTGGCTCAGTGAGCGGCAAACACTTGGGCGAGACGAGGGGCCGCGTCGCACGGCGTCCACGGAGCGGCGAATTTTGTTTACGTCAGAAAATTTTTAATTTCACAAGGTAAGTAATATTTTCAATCTTATAAGTTTATCATATTTGTGTGTATTTTAATACTTTTCCATGTCAAAGTGGTTTTTATAATATATTTAACAGGGGGTCGGAATCAATAGTTTTCTTCTGAAATGTGTAATCCTAAAAAATTACTGTGTCAGGCGGATCTGCGACAAAAACTGAAAGCGACATAACCCCAAACGACAAAATGTGTGACAAAACCCCAAATCCCTTTACCTGCGTTGAGGAAAATACCCTCCGAAAGCTCACTAACAGGTAGTCCCACTTTTCCTTATCTGTTGTGGTCATTTTTTTCCTTTATTCTCAAGTTTGTAAGTCCTAGTAAATATTGCTATAAAATGAACCATTAATGTTACATTGTTAAGTGACGACTCGTTTTTCTCGTATGAGAAAGAAGAATAAAACAATTTGAATGACACTTCTAGAACGTCCCGTTCCCTAGATAGAATTTCTCTTTTTTAAGGTTGAGTTACCATATAAAGCACAGACAAACGCAGCAAAGAAATTAATTACACTGGTTTAGATACTCAAGTGGATAGTCTCGCCTTTCCTTATCTGTTGTGGACAATTTTTTCCTCTATTCCCAAGTCAAAGTTCTAGTTCATATTGCAGTTAAATTAACTAATAATCTTACATTATTATGTGACCGCTCAATATACTCATGTGAGATTGACGAACAACCCTAAATTTGAATCATAGTCCTACGACGTCACGTTCCCGAAATGTTAAACCTCCTTTTAATGTAGAGTTACCATTCTTCAATAGATAAAAAACGCTGTTCTATTCTGGAACAAAACATCAGTCCTCTAAATGCTACAGCGTTCGACGCCGAGTTAAAGTACCTGATTGAATTTATTTCAACTTAAGCCCTTAATTGGCATGAAACTATTTACTGTAGGAGGATTTGAATGGTTATACGAGAAATAAAATTATTAATTATTTTAAATCTTGAAACAAAGGATGTTGTCATTATTTATGTTATGCTCGCAATGAAATCTCTTAGCAGGGATAATGTATTTAATTTTTGTAACCGGAGAAGAACTCTCGGAAAGTTATTGAGAGTATTCTGAGTGTTAAAGTAGTTAATGAATTACTCTTGCACTTCCGGCTACGCTGTGGAGTTCTATTACTTTCGGTTCTAATTAAGAGTGGACAGAAATTTACAGTTAATTTTTTTTTCTACTGAAATACTGTCGGAAAACCCTTGAGTATCGAGGTTTTTGATGGCAAATTTTCTTGCAAAATATTTTTTTTTTTGCACCACTGCTTACCGGTCGACTGAGACTCGGGCGGTACGAGACACACAGCTACGTCACAAACACTGTAAAATCTGTAGAAATGTCATAATTTAAAGAATTTATTTGGTAGAAAACAAACAAGCATATTTAATTTGATTAGGTTTAGGTTTTTCTGACTAATTACTCACTTGAAGTAAAGTATTTTAAAACCATTTTCTTAGATAAAGTGTGTTAACCTTATTAGATAACACAGACTTTTCAGTGAAACTATCTTGGATGAATGATAGTTCTATACGTTATTTTCACTTATCTGCACGCGTAAACATATCTCAAACGACTGATTTCTTTGCGACTTCATTGGCGTTCACCGTCATAGGTCAGCAAATTTTCTCCAAATATCCATAAATAATACGCATGTATGTGAAAAATGATTCGTGAAAACGAATAAAATCCTTACAGTAGTTGCTGAGAAAATTATACACAGGCAGAAACAATGGGAGACTTCGTTTCATATTTTACGTCAGGAAAACACTCCGAAATTTTCTTGTGCTGTAATGTATAATGTAAAGATGTGCTGCTCTTGCAAGGCATGAAAGACATGATTTTATAAATAAATCAGTCAAATATATATAATAGTCGATGTTTACGTGACGGCATTCTTTCGGACTGCAAAAATTAATATTCAATAATAATAATACTATCTATTTAATGTTTTCTTATAAGCGAATAAAACGTGTGAAACACGAATGAAGAGTTAACATTGTCGGGAGTTCACTAGATAGTCCCAGTAACTTATCGATTATCTCAGTAACTAAGCATCGTAGAAATGTGATTCGAGTTTTATTTTACTCGAGTATCTTAGACGAGAAAAGTGATACGAAACGTGTTCTGAGTTTGGGCCCACTGCAGGGAATCTTAAAACAATACTTCCCTTTCCGAACATTTCTCGCAGAAATGGAAAATTAAATAATTTCAGAGGTTTTAGGAAACTTCCACTATTTTCGAGAAAACAGCATTAAAAACGTGAATTCGGCGAGTAGACAGATTGAAATGTGTCCTTCATTAATTCGACTACGGTCAGTACCTCATAATTTATCAGTGAGAGCTCGTGGGCTTAATGTTTATATTCAATAAGACGATAACGTGGGTGAACCGTGGCGTAGTGCCTTGCTTACTCGCCTTCTACTTTTGACGCTGGTTCAAACCCTGTCCGATCCAATTAGAATTCACGGTGGTGGACGAAGCAGTGTTCGCGGCAGGTTTTCTCGGGGGACTCTAGTTCCCCTGCCATTCATTCCACTACAACATTCACCCTCGTGTCATTCATAGGTCACCCACCTCGGAAAGGTACGACAGGAAGGGCATCCGGCACCCTGGTAATTCTGCCACATTAAGGAGAGAGGCAACATACTATCATCCATCTCCGACCCCTACTAGACTATGGAAAAGGAGTAAGGTACATACATACAAGACGATAACATCTTCTGGGACGAAATTGTCAATAAATTGAATTAGGCATGAAATCCCTTTAAACGTCTTGTCTATTTGAAAGTTATGACTAATCAGACTACGTGACCACAACTAGAAATGTATGAACTCTTCAGAAGAAATATTATAACAATATTATTTTTTAACATAAATAAACATTATTGAGATCACGTTCATAAAATTATTGCCCTCAATAATTATCACACATAATGAAAAACGGGGTGAATAACGAAGAATCCATCTATTTTAAGTATTATAAACGAGTATATGTTTAAATTTAAGTTATCTGAAATATAACATATGTGGAATATGTCTATCGCTTTTTACAATTTTTTTTTTCGTTACGAACTTGTTCTTGTTAGCGTAGCGTGAGACAGCACACGAATAACTAACCAAAGAAGGGTTCAAGATACAAATGCAGGTCTATTATTACTAATAAAGAAATTCATCTCGAACGGAGTCACCGCCCGCCGGTACCAATACTTCCTCATTTGGGTAGGTAGATTATTTCAGAAATGAAAAAGATAAGCAGGAGAAAGGGACGTGAAAAATCTGACAGCAAGTAACCGCAGGGTTGAGCTCGACCCATGGAAAAGGGTCAGAACTGACAGCGGGGTTGAGATCGACCCTGCCCAGGCTAATTACTTTACCCCTCCCCCTCCTCATCAAAGGTAAGCTGGAAGGGTCTTCTACCTGACTTGTGGAGTTTTGTTGCTACTGGATTTTGGGCCTTTCGGATTTTGTCCGGACACAGAAAACTCCTATCGGATAAAGTGAATAGGTCATAGTGGTTATGGTGTCCACCTTATCCGCCTTTTGTGATTATTATTCATACTTGTGTTATTCCTCATACTTTGTTCTAGAATGTGAATAAATATAAAAATCTAATCAAGGCTCTTGGGATAAAGATGGCATGCAGACAGCTAAAAATCTGTGCCAGGCTGGAGAATCGAAAAAGGGTACAGCTAAAAAGTATGGGTTCGCCTATGCTTTGTACAGACACGCATTGGACAAGACAATGGACAAGACGAGTTTAGGAATTCAGCGTTTACTTAAGCTAAAAAAAATAATTTAAGTTACCCAAAAAGTTGGAACAAGTATGAGAAAGTCAAAGATGATTGGATACAATCATTTTTGTCTCGTCACATTGACATGACCCTCAGGACTTCAGGTAACATCGATTGTGAGGGCAAAAGGATTCTGTTGAATCACGAAGAAGGAGCTTCACGAAGTTGAAGCTTTGATTAATAAATACGATATTGATGAATCTAGATTGTATAATATGGATGAAACCGATATTTAGTTCAGTTTATTAAGTTTATTACTTATGTTTCCTGACATTAGAAGGTGGTTATTCAGTTTACCCCAGTACTGTATCCGCTTTACCCGGGTGTCTGGGCAAAGAGAATACTATCATACTTTTTTTAATTTTATTTTTTAGTTACTAATTGTTTAACTATTACAAGTACATGATTATACTATCTGTAAGATCAATTAATAAAGACTAATTTATGATATTTGTCTTGTTTTTTTGTATCTTATAGCATTTCTGCGAAAGCCATTAATATCTTAAGGTATTCACTTTGCTCTGTCAATGAGTGACAACAACATTCAATATGTTTCCCAGAGATGAATAATTTATTAAATATAATTTTATATTTGTTAATAATTTCATAAGTTATTATCATAATCATGATTAAACACAACACACCATAAATAATAATTATTAAAAAATTACGTTCGTTCAATTTAAACTTGAAGAACAGTTGACGCGGAGCTTTTTACACCTTCAACTGATAATAGAAAAAGAATTATTCAGACCGTGAGGTCGTAAACGTAGAGAAATATTGCACTAGACCTTCCTCTTAACAAATTTTTTTCGCGATGGTTATTTTCCTTCATCGGTACAACTATAAGTAGTACGACGAAGTGTAGATCGTACTGCAAATAGTAGTTTCTCCATAGTTCATTACTTATTTCAACGACAGTCATTTTGTAAATTCAAGTAGATAATAATTTTAGAAACATTTTAGAAACATTTATGGCACACTTAATAAATCAGTTCAAACAACAACGAGTGCTCCGATTTTTCGCATACATTGAGAAGACTAGTTTCGAAAAACACAAACCGTAAAGGTCCTGTTAAGGTTGATCGCACTTCACTCCAGGAAACTTTTTAATTGAAAAAAGTATGCCAGTAATTGAAAGTCAGAAATTACATTCTAATGGAATAATTAGAAGTAGGGCTTGTGCATATGAACGACTATATTGAATTTGATGACAGCTTGTATTTAAAAGTATTTACAGATTGTTTTATCATAAATCTATTATGGTTTTATCAAAAATTTCAGAATCAATATTACATTTGTAAATAGTTTTTCAAATTTTTGGAATTGTGGACGTTGAGGTAGAACTGTCATAAAGTTTAACGACTTATTATAGGTAATAATTATATTTATTCACAAAACAATTCAGTTTTTTAAATGAAGTTGTTCTAGGTTAATTGAATAAGTATTTGAGACATCTACGTACAAAATTATTTACAGCAACATATTATTTATCCCACAATAAATAGATGGGTAAACTTCAGTTTACGTGACTCGTCTGTAAAAATATGACATTACCAGCATTTTTTCCAAATAATGTTAGATTTCACTATTGAGGCGTCTTTTGTTGAGCAGATGCCGGACTATTTAGTTATAATAAAAAATTAAGTGCACTATAATGTAACGAAATGAAGAACACGCTGATTCGTCGATGGAACATGCTTTCGCTAGCTTAGCGCGAAATACGTAATATTCGAAAAAAGGTATTAGTACAGTAGTTAGAAAAGTAGTTTTCTAGTAAGCAGTAGAATTAGAGAATGAAGGAAGTGATTGTGAACTGTGACCACTTTAAGACGCGTGACGAAAACTCATCATGACAAAAACTCATCTTGACGAAAATTGATAATATGGTATGTGCATCAATGCAAATTTATTTCTGTGCTATTGAAATGTTGATAATATGGCCATTCTCCCAGACTAAGTTGGTATATTATCCACCACGTGGTCATACGAAGTTAAAATCTTTTTTTGATAATAAAGTTTATTATTTATAATAATATATTTTATTAAATGAATAATTTAAAACTTACGACCTTATTTTTTATTTAATTATTTATTTAATTAGATTATATAATTGTAGTAGAATTTTATTGTTTATTCATAATAATATTTTTTGTTTTTATTATTATAATAAATAATATTATTTTAATAATATTAATATTATTATTATTTATACTACTTTAAGTATACTATGATATGTGTCAATAAAAGAATGAACTGCGTTGACAACAAATTCTGTTAAAAAGAGTATAGTGTTAGGGAAAATACGTGTCCATTAATAAAAACAACTTTGGCTATAAAATACTATGTTAGGTATCAATAAAAGTGTGATCTGGATAGGCAATTAATTTTGTTTTAAGAGTGTAGTGTTAGGATGAGAACGTGTCCTTCGATGAAAACAACTTTGGCTATAAAATACTATGATAGGTATTAAAAAAAGTGTGCACTGCATTAACAATTTGTTTTCTTTTAAAAATACCATTTTTAAAGGGTGATGTGTGGAATATTTAAACTAGATTTCATAGTAATTTATAATTAGTCTATAAATTACTGTGAGGTCGTTTAGTGATGCGATAATTTTGTTATTTATTGTTTTTGCATCTGTGTTTGTTTTGGAGAATAATTTTGCAGTGGAATAATTTATTTAATTTACCTTTTAGGCGATTGATATGACCAAAAGTTGCGTTACGCGCGATCGCCTATCTTGGCGATAACTTCGTTAATAATTGTTTATTCACGCTAAGTTCTTTTCCGAAAGGCATCAAATAGTACCTAAAATCGAAAAAAAAAAAATTTTTTTGAGGGAGAGTCACGTAAACTGAAGCGCAGCCTAAATTAATTTCAGCATTTGGCTACATGAACCCCATATACAATACCATCATTGTCATTTATTTAAACCACTTCGAAAACTCGAAAAAAGTAAAAATAAATATCTACCATGAAAAAGTTGCAAATTCTGAAAATATATCAGGTTTTTAATTCATCGACATAAATATTATTTTTACTAGAAATATTTTTTAATGCCAAAATTTGTGTTCTTGAAAGATTTCTTTACTTTACCGATCACAATTAAAACTTAGTTATTTCTGAAATATGTTCGTATTGAATTCTACCATTCATGTGAGGAAACCGAAATTGTAAGATTATTTCACTAACCACTTCCGTTTCCGGCCACTAGACCGATAGCATTCGACTCCTTTGCTCTCTTTTCCTTGACGCAGCAAGCCGTTGGAGTAGATGAACGAATCAACAATTTTGTGCACACAAGTTTGCGAAAAAGACAAGCGTAAATCGTAGGTGTTTTAAATATCTTATTTTTGGCATTGTCTCTTCTGACACAAAACCTCTTTCACAAGATAATGCTTTCTTGTAACCAAACTATACTTTAGTCTCACAATGTGCAGTGAATTATCGATTTCAGTTGTTCTTATTTAGCGTGAAACCTATGACATCACAACGAAGAAGGACTGTATAGCAAATGAATTGCACAAAAATATTCGGGTTTCGGATGGTGTTAATGTATTCGACACGTTTGCGTCACCTAATTCCTAGTATCTCCTTGAAGAATTACATATGTTCTCGGACAATCTTGTTTCTACAATGGGTTACTCGGTGAACACTTGGAGTGGAAGCAATTGTTCAGACCTCCACCACTGTCTTCTCTCCCACGCCATAAACCCAACTATCTTCTCGGTACGGATGGGCACGCGTTTACACTCGCGTACACACACACGGCGAACTTCACTGCAGTATGTACTGTTGTATGAACAGTAGTTACGATCTGACGGCGGGCGCGGAGAAGTGGAAGAAGTCCAAGCGCCAACGCGCCGCACCACCTCGACTGACGTTGGCGCCGTTCGTTGTGATGAGAAGTGGCGATGCCAGCCGCGCGACGAAAGGCGGAAGTTCACATTATGCGCCTGCACATGCAGAAAAGAAGGCCTGGAAACTTCCACACGCTTATCACTGGCGTCAGATTTACAAAAATTACAAAATTATTTTAATGAAGAAAATTTGTCGTATTTCTGAGGCACATTCCGTACAATTATCCTCTTCATTTTTTCCACATATATTCCTCACAACGTGCACTGGGGCAGAGGGAAGTAAAAATAGGACTAAAATAGAAAAAATCTTTTGGGTGGTTGAGCACAATGTATGCGTAGTTCAGAAGTTGGGGTATGAGCAAACCGCTGTTCTTTTGTCTGAAAACACCAAAACTGCCAAATTCTGCCACATTGATTCTCGTTGTTTTTTCATCGTCGTGGACATAGAATTGTAACTGTGGTGTACATATTATTCACAGGTTCATTTCGTGTAAAATCTGAGAGTATCGGTGATAATAATGGCTGCGCCTTGCGAGGGAATTCGTAGGTTTTGAAATGTATTGTCCATGTGCAACATGACCTAGACGAAAAATTAATAAATGCGTACTTTTTACGATTATGTTGTCCGAGGAACAAATTCTCCTGGACGTACAAAAATGTGTAAGCAGATGTAAGTTGAAATCACCTGTTAACTATTATATAATGTCTGTAGAATGTATGTACGTTGAAATCAGCTGCCCGTTTTTTGCCCGTTTACTGCCAATTCTCAGTTAAATTTATAGAAACGTATTCTCTGATATTTCCTACTATCCTCATATCTATCATCGAATACTTGTAGAGGTGCTGCAGGAAACAAAGAACGGTAGGAGCTCTGTGATGAAGTATATAGCACATCCGTACATAGTACAATGCATAAAAAGTTGTGTATCTAGATTAAAATACTCATTATAAAGGCATTATAAAGATGCGTGCCAATAGCTTGTATTGGCGCTTCTCTTTGTCCTGCAAGTTGGTCACTTTTCCAAAATATGCAATATTAAAACATTCCCCCTAAACGAAAACGATTCAAGTAAAGGGTTAAGTGAGATTTTTGTCCATTAAAAAGCTGTCCAGTCGGCGTTCTTGGCCCAATGTTCTTATTAGACAAAGCTCTCAGAAAAATGTGAATTTTTAGATTTTATTTCTTTTTTGAGACATATTTGACAAATTCAACAAAATGTTCCTATTTCTTTCCTTGGCTCATATGCAAAAATTCAACCTCGTATTCAAATCTTTTTTTAAAGAATTCGTTGACATTGGAGACATTGGCCTCTTTGCCTGAAAATTTTGTTGCAAGACTCATTAACCGTTTTGCATGAAAATTATTAGTATTCTTTTAAATAAATTGTAAAGGCTTCCCCTGTTTCTGGATAGTTATTTGACGATATTGAAGAAAACGTAATCGAAAACGATCGCATCAACTATCTGGAGAATCCGCAATTTCAGGAATAATTCGGCAAACATATTGTGCAATGAAATAGATTTGAAGTTAAATGTTTTCTCACACAGTTTTTTCGTTTTCAGGTACGGAAAATCTATGGTGATGTTGAAGATGGTTTAAGTAGCATGCAGGGCTTAGTAGTGAGAAAAAAGGAAGGGGTTAAGGCTCAGTGACGTAGCTCGACGTTCAACTTCAGAAGGCAGCTTGTCATTTAATACAGGCGCTCTCCGTTCGGCATACATTTTTGCTAAGAATTTCCACCAAACAGGCCAATTATATAAAATATTGCTATAATATGACAACTGGATGACCATGTCAAAGAACAGTGACTCTTTTTCGTATACACATGAAAAGAAAAAGTGCAAAATATGATAAATTTATTTATGTATAACGTGACATAGTTGTGAAAAATATTCGCAATATGTATAAAGAGAGCATAACACTAGCATTCACATGATAACTTATAGCAGATATTAGCTGGTTTCCAAAAATTAAGGGAGCGAGTTCAAGATTAAAATGAATAGTCCGGTAAAATGGTACATTTTACCAAGGGCGGATCGAAAAGGGGGACACACAGGGAGAACATTTCTTTCGCAGTAAAAACCTTTTTTTATCATTGCCATCTCTTTTTTTGAGTGGGGAGACACAGGAGATACGTGACCCCCCTTAAGATATAGTAATCATAAAAGAAAGGTTTTTTTTAATTCTAAAAATCTAGTATGCCCATTGAAAGCAACAAGACTAACTAATAAAATCTGTGTAAAAAGACGACTTCATACATGAAAAAAAACATTTTAGTTAATTCTATTAAATACCTCGTTTTAGTAACTTGACCGTCTAGTAAAATATGAACCAACAAACAGTTTAGTAAAATGCGACAAATAGTCTAGTAGGCTCCTTACTAGACTCCTAAATGTAGCAACAACCTTTTTACTACAGTTTCATTCGGTTTAGTAAAATTTACTAGACCTGAAGTAACTCTTCCTAGTGATTTTGTGATAGATACAAGAAATTCCATATTGTATAGTAAAATTTACTAAACCTGCAGAAATAACAATTTCGACAGGATTTGTAATGAATGGTTCAAAATAATCTTCATTTCTATCATTTATTTAATAAAATAGTTAATCAAATAAAGATACACTAAGCAAGAAGAAGGCAAAATAAAACGAACAACCGTGCTTTCTAACCGTGTTTTTTTAATGTCACTGTTAATTTCTCTCCAATTTTCCAACCTACGACACTGGATTCACACACAATATCGAGTCAGCAAAATGTTGATAACAAACCTGTAATGAATAAATAATACGTTAAACATAGAGTTTCTTTAATATTCCAAAAGAGCAATGCATAGAGTTAAATATAGAGAGAGGCAACCGTCTCTACTGCAGATTGTCCTTGATAACATGAGACAGAAGATGAGAAATTTCGCCCTCTCGCTCGCACATCTGCTTGGGGTAGGGTGGGTGTAGGGTGTTGCTGTGCAACGACTTGTGAGCAGCAGTCAGCAGTCAGCGGTCAGTGAGGGGAATTGCGCTAGAGAGACAGAGAATCTCTCATAGTTTTCCCCTCCAGACAACCGACTCGTAAGGTTGTCCACCTTAACCTCACAAAACTACGCTTACCACTGAACTTTGTCATGGGGTGAAATGCTCTCTGCTTCTGGCAGACACACATTTTCTTCTCCTATCTTCGTCTTTTGGGACATTAAAGACATCACATACGCGTCAGTCGCGTAATTTCCTTTGCATTCACGAACACAACACATTATGCGTTTCAACGCGTACTCTCATACACGTTGGCACACGTTGAAGCACGTCAGAGTGAACCATTCCACCTGCTATCTAGTGGGCGTTGGTTGAACCATGGTGCGCCTAGTAGTTGATACGGCATTCCTAGTAAATCACACTGAATACTTCAAATAAGCAGACTGGTGAAAACCACCCTATCCATTACTAAACTTTTAGTAGAACCAACTAAAAGTTTCGCTTACATTCACTATTATATTTTTTACTAAAATCATGTAGTATGGTTAACTAATCATTTTTTTCTGTATATATTTCAATGTTACCGCTTTCAACCTCACAGTAAATACCATTGAGTGTTTATAATTTTATACACGGTATGGCGTTAATTGGAACACATGAGCGTTTTCATTTACATGTGAATTGCCGTTGAAAGTCCAAAGTAAAAACTTGGCAAAATAACACAAATTATTTTTTTAAACGTATTTTTTAGTTTTTTATGAAAACTCCAAATTAAGGTTATGCGTTATTTATTTCCGGGACAGACTCCCAAATCCTGATATTTCTCTTTACGTGCCCCTCCCAAAATCAAATCCCGGATCCGCCCCTGCATTTTACCTTGCATCAAATAAGGTAGTTCTGATTTTTTGATCTGTTGCATGTGATGGATGGCTAATGATTAATCCAAGTTTTAGACCTCGACAGACCTCTGGATCTTTGTGAAATACTTGAAAAACCGCAAATTTCGGAGTTTTTTCAGTTTACGTCAACCTTGTCCCAGACTCGGACTGGCCTACGTCCCATCGGCCCGTTGGTCGGTGCGCCCTCTCGGAAAGAACATTAATGCGCCCTCGGAGGAGGATAAGTGCACTCTCTCTTTAATACAAACAAATAAAACTTCTAAAAAGGAGAAACGGAAAAGAGACTCGACGAAGACGTTGATAAGAAAGTGAGACAAACAAAAAGGAGTCATAACCAGCATCTCGAAGGGCAACTACGATGTCGCAAGCACGCATGTCTACTTGGGAAGTGAAAGGTGTCAATACAAGACGTGTAGCTAACGAATCGAAGGCCTTCAAAGTTCATTTCATGATCTCTTCTTCCCCACTACAGGTAACGATATTCTGTCGTATGTTACGATTCCCAGATGCACTGTAAAATTTCAGATAGCACATTTCTTCAAATAGAAAATCATTTTAGTTTCGACATCATGTTCAAGGACTCAAGACTGCGACAGTTATATCCTGTTCGTTGTTAGTCAGTGGTAAGGTGTGGTACGGTGCTTTGCGTTTCAATTCGTAAAAAATGTATTTTTTTCATTCGTCTCATCGTTTGTGGCAGAAGCAAGATATTTTCAGGTTTGTTGATTCTTCCATTCGTCCAGTTCTAGTGTATTTTTTTCGTTGCTGTTTTTTTCCTGGTTGATATACACAAGGCCGATGCACTAGTACCTGACACATCTCAGACAAAGATAAATTCACGCCTCTAGGTAAGGGTACCCCAGGATAAGACACTCAAAAGTGCCCCCGAGCCGAACGATGTTCCTGCCTTTATATATAGATACTAAAAAAACACTATTCATTACATTTTAACCCCTAACACGTCATACAGCTTTCCTTGCCCTTCAAAATAGATTTTTAGGTATATATTAATATTTTTTTAAATTTTGAACCAAAATCAATACGATAACTAACCTCCCTATTGATAAAAATCTTTGATCTAACCAAGATAATATTTTCAATTTGATCCTATGGTTTTTGGCTGAAAAAATCCTCATAGATGTATCAAAAAAAGTCGCATACCTCGGAATTTTTGAGATGCAGGTCTAATTTCTTACACACATGTTATTCTATTGCTATTCTCGATGTTCCCAAAATTTCAAGTCTCTACGAATGGTGGGTCACCTTCAACATTTCGAAGAATTCATTTTTTGACAATCTTATTTTGTAATATTTATGACGAATTATGAGGACGTTAGGTCTTGTTTTATCAACTTCTTTCCTCCTGTTAATTGAACATGTTAATTTCTTTCCTCTTTGACCTATGATGCATATAATTGTAAAGGTCATTAAATATGTTGTAAAATGACACCTCTACCAGCTCCCTATCTCAATTAGGCGTGCTGCCAGAGCAATTACAAAGTTTTGTGTAGAGCCGTTTTGGGACGATTTGTTTAAAATTTACATTGCTGTAACTTCCAAACAGAGTGAAATTTTATAACAATCTTCAGTACCTTTCTTAATCTACATAATGGCTCCCTTCAAAATTTTATAAAAACCGGAGATGATGAGGTTTAGACCCTGTGGTGATTTAACATGGAATGACCCAGTGGTGAAATGTCGCGTTATGACGTCATAAACACTTTGAAAAGCGTACTGTACATTCAGGAATCTGTAAATATTTTTTAATACAGGTATCCAAAATGATTGACAATTGCGTTGTAACTTTGACGCATTTCATTCCTTCTGCCATACTACTGATAGTCCAGTAAAAATATACTTAAAAAGGGGGTCCAACTTGCAAAAGGTCGAGTAGTTCTAATTTTTTGGTATGTTAGTTGTGCTAGGGCCCTCACTTAAAACACAAATTTTCGACCTCGGTGCATCACCGTAAAAATGACTGTGTACTATTTCAAAGTACACTAAATTTGCAACTAAAACAGACAAAATTGCCTACAAATTTGAAATTTGGCAGATAGGTTCCTTTTAGGGTGAAGGCATCCGCTAAGAAAGAATTTTCAAATATCCATCCCTAAAGGGGTGAAATGGGGGTTGGAATGTAGTATGTATCCCACCATAACTGTAGTGTGCCTGGACCAATTTCAACCAAACTTGATACATAGATGACTGACTATCGGACAACAAGCTCTGTGGGGTATACACATTCATAACATTCCTGGGGAAGGACTGAGAAGGAGATGACATTTAATAATGAAAAAATCTGATATTAGAATTGAAACCATCGTTTTCGGTGCCTTTTAGTAGGATAAGGACGCCCATGATCGTAAGCTATGAGGGAATATACTCACTTTAAGGAGGGGAAGAAATATAAAAAAAACGAAAATAACTGATATTAGGGTTCAGATTATAGTTTTCTGGGCCGTTGAAATTAGAAATGACATTCCCGAGGACGGCAAAGTACACAACAAACCCGTATAAACCCCAGCATCCTAGGGAAGGGGATGCCATGAAAGAATTATCGAACATCATAGATACCTACAAATCTCTTAAATTGCGGTGAACCTCACCGCCAGGTAACAGATTAATTACGTTATTTTAAATGAAAATGGGAGACGGGAAGGAGATTCGAACTCGGGACAATGAGCTTAGCGCGCTCATGCGCTTTCCAAACATAATTACATAACATAATTAATCTTAGATACCAGTGGCGAGTCCGCATTTTCGGCGTCACAGAGTTGATAGAGAAATCATGATATCGTGCAAGTCCAAATTCAGTCATCATGGAAGAAAGACACAACATGCACCCTTTCAGGGGGGAGGAGCAGTGAGTTTATGTAAAAAAATAATTGAAACCAATTTTTGAAATATAAAAAATAAAAAGGTACCGGATCCATAGTTTTAGGGTTGACGAGATATTTAAATTATCAAAGCCGATAATTGCACATTGAGATCACAAAGAGGCACGATGACGTCACTGCCAGCCTGACCGTAGATATCCGCTGAGATGAGAAATTGTGCAACCCTTGGCCCTCATAGTCCAGTAAAATATACATTTTACCTTGCAAAAGGTCCTGTAGCTAGGGTCCTAACTTAAAACTCGAGTTTTTGACCTCGGCGCGTCACTGTAAATCAACATTATCGACGCCATCTTTGATTTATTGAAATAACACCCTTACAATGCATTTCTCAGAAAATATTATATTTATCTTTTTACTTTCTCATATACGTAGTTTATAGAATGTTTTGTACAGTGAAAAACTTCGAAAGAGAGATTTCGACGGAAATATCCGTTTTGGCGATTCTTGATTCTGAAAAAGTTGTTTTACGCATAACGTCCGTCCGTCAGTCCGTCTGTGTGCAGCGATTCTGAGTTAATGGATGAACCAATTTAATTCGCATTTCGTATTTACAGTATAATTTACTTGTTGTCGATGCACGTGCTCTATTTTTTAAACTTAAAAACAAAGGGTACTTCACACAAAGGTCAAAGTACTCTCTTGAATGATTCTCAAAAACGGTTCCAATTGCTTAAATTTTCTGTACGTAATGTACAATTAGTATGCATTACATCCACATTAGCGGTATTTCGCTTGAAATTTTAGCACAGACGCAGTAAAATAATTTCCGTCTGCTATACTTACACATTAGTTTACTGTTTCAAGAACCTTGAATAATATTTAGCCGTGTAAATAGACCAAACAGACGTAGAATACACTTTTCGTAAACTGGAATGAAAGATATGATAATGATAAAATACATAGGGGACAGCAAACGCAATGTAGAAATAATCAATTTCTATCCTGGCCTGGGTTTTTCTATCCCATCTAATCTATCTAATCTATCCCATCCTGGCCCGGGTTTTTCTCCGGTTTTCCTTCGGGTAGAGGCGGATTTATCATACAGGTTCTCTAGGCTTTGTCTAGGGGCGGGTCTATTGTAACAATAAATCGTGAATTTAGTGTTATTTCAATTTTTAAGCACTATACTCAGAATAATCTATAGTTCGATAATAACTTACATGTAATTTTTTGCTTAAAATTACAAACATATTGACATTCTATTAGTATTATAACTCGCAGCTAACTTTTTATCTTATCTAGGAATTTTTGCTGAATTTTTTGAATCCGCCTCTGCCTTAGGGCCCTTGATCGGAATTGATGGGATGGTCCCTTGCTTGCTTCCGGAGAGTAAATTAGTTTTTTTTCCCTCCACGTGGTCATACGCAGTTTGTACTGTTTTTTGACAATAAATTTATTTATTTATTTATCTACAACGAAATTACATTTACATAACACTTTTACGATATTTATAAGACTTATGTGTCGTTATACGTTTTGAAATAATAATCTGAATATTTATTTTACTTTCAAATTTCAAATAAAAGACAGTAATTTCAATTTTTAAGCACTATACTCAGAATAATCTATAGTTCGATAATAACTTACATGTAATTTTTTGCTTAAAATTACAAACATATTGACATTCTATTAGTATTATAACTCGCAGCTAACTTTTTATCTTATCTAGGAATTTTTGCTGAATTTTTTGAATCCGCCTCTGCCTTAGGGCCCTTGATCGGAATTGATGGGATGGTCCCTTGCTTGCTTCCGGAGAGTAAATTAGTTTCTCCCTCCACGTGGTCATACGCAGTTTGTACTGTTTTTTGACAATAAATTTATTATTATTATTATTTATTAATGTTCATCTAGCGACTTTGTGCATGAATAGAGCACAGGAAGACGACCAAAATATAGAGAACCACACCAGAAATGTCCCTTTCGCTATATAATTTTTTCTCATTCTATGCTGCAGACGGAGAAATGTATATGAGAAAGTATGTGCAATGGTTTTCTACCACTAGTTTGTACTAGAGTAAATTTTAACAAGAATGGTTACAAAATGAGCTTAGTAGGTGAAATAGTTATTGGGATACACAATTTTTAAAAAAGAACATTTTTTCCATTCATGTAAGAATAATTCTGAGCATTATTCATTATTTCACTGCATATAACTAATGAATATTTTTTTCGAATTTGTCACGGAATATTACAACAATAGCTCTACATAGCTGTGAACTTTTCATAATTATTTTAAAATGTGACGCTTATATGACAATATGTACATATCATATAGGAGCAATATTGAACATAATTATAGAGTACAGCAAGAATTTAGTGAAAAATCTTAGTTACGCACGCGGTACGCGACACGAAAACTCACTTTCTTTTATTGTTTTAACATTGAACCCTTTTTCATCCCACGTTCATATTTTCCCAGATGATTATCAAGGATATTAACTATTTTAAGTATTAATTTAAGAATTTTAAAAAAATGCGCATTTTGAGAAATTAAAAATCAAAAGTTTGATTTTGAACATGTTAATTTGTTTCCTCTTTGACCTATAACGCATAGCATATAATTGTAAAGATCATTAAATAAGCTGTAAAATGACACGTCTACCAGCTCTCTATCTCAATTAGGAGAGCTTCCATAGCAATTCAAAAATTTTGTGTAGAGGCGTTTTGTTTAAACTTTACATCGTGGTAACGTCCAAATTGGTTGAAATTTTACAACAATACTCGCTACTTTTCTTAATCTATATGATGGCTACCTCCCTTCAAAATTTTATCAAAATCTGAGATGGTCATGAAAAAATCTATTGAAACTTTGTTGATTTGACGTGGAATGGCCCCACTGTAACTAGTGAGCTTGCGCGAGTCCCTTCCATTCCCGTCCCTGGACAGCTACATCTTTTCTCCCTTTCGCAAATTCGCACAACCACTTGTTATCCCCACCATTTTCACTCCGGCCTTTGCGGTACAGTCAATTCCGCAAAAATAATAAAAAGTATTGTTCCTTCCTTTTCTATGCTGGTCCTATACTTCAACTTACATCTAATTGACAGGGAGTTCATTTTGTCAGTGAGTATTGCATAATCATCCCTGCATCAGGAAATTGTACTTTTCTAGGACTATGCTGTCAACAATGGGTTTTGATTTCACCTCATGGCCCCTATTCCTATGTGGAAGCACAGTATAATACTAATCTGACTTGATATGAAGGTTTAGGAGAGTTATTAAAATTGTCTTCATTCTTTTCACTTTATAGAATTATATTTATTTTCTTTACTTAGAAGTATTGACACCTAATATGAATATGTAAATGGTTTATCAGAAAATTCAGTACAAACACTAAATAAAATATATACGCCGACACAGTTCCTGATCTTACAGGGTGAAGAAGAGGATTTTTTAAAGGAACTACATGAATGTGGAAATAAATTTTCTTAGCTGGAACCAAAACTAATTTATATCAAAGTTCTGTTTAAGATATAGGAGCAAGAATGGGCAATGTACAGGTTCAACAGTCTCTCCATCTATAACAGAAGTGGAATGAAAGGAAGCTAATTATAAATATAAACTAAAGGAGTTCAATGCTTGAGAAAGTATGATATTTTAGAAGTCATCACTTTCAGAGAGAGGAAATCTGTTTGGCAACACATAATAACTATTTTCACTGTTGAACTACATATTCTCTCATTATTCTCATACCTATCAAAATTTATACTTCATTTCTGATTAATTTTAATTTTTTACATGCTACTAAGTTAGCTTTCAAGATATTTTATTTTAAATCACAATTTGAGTAATATTCTGATAAATGAATAAATAAGGAGTTACAAATATTTAAAAAGCATATAATATGAATACAATTAATGTAATAGCAAAGTAATGGTAACCACTCAGTACAAACCATGATAAATTAGTTAATAATGCAGCTCATCAAAAAGCAGGATTCTAAAATAAAGATCCAAGTAATTGTTAAAACTGCTTCTCAGACTTTGAATAGTGTCAGGCATTTTCAATACTAAATTTGTTACCCTTTTCTGAATCATCTACGTTCTTTCTGCCAACCAAAATTATTCTACTTATATAACAGCTTTTCAGATTAAATTATATTTATCCCTCATAATAGTAAAATATACTTTAATTCCAAACTTCATACAACCTTCACGTTGCAGTAAGGCAGCTGAGAAAAGCTACTAACGATGTACACGAAATATTCGTTAGTCATAAAATGCATTTTTCGACTGTGCTATTTTGGGAGAACAGCGAGCTGTACAACTACGCGATTCTCGGGTGAAAATGATTCAGAAAGTACTTAGTATTATCCATTATTGTATTTTACTGTTAAATGATTGAGTTTCTTTTCTCTCTCAGTAACCACGGTAATTTAAATACGGTGCAGAAATTATAATAAGAAGAAAGACGGTGAAGTAGTTTACTGTCCGAAACAGAATTAGTTAACAGCAACATCGTGATAATTTACTTCGGTTTGAGTCAGTAATCTAACCCTCTCAAATACAAAATACTATATGTACATAATGAAAATAAGAAAAATAAGGAATTGTCAAAGTGGGCAGTTCTGCATCAATAATGCTCTTCAATAACTTCTACAATATTTTCCATAAGAAGCACATAAAAATTCGAAGCTAGCCCCCAGGGAGGATCGAACTCCCGACCCCTGGTTTACAAGACCAGTGCTCTAACCACTGAGCTATGGAGGCTTACGTCAATGACGCGAAATTTCTGGCTATAGTACAGACAAATGACATTATTTATGACAAAGCTCCATACTCTTAGGCCTCGTGAAATAAACAGTAAATAATAAATGCGATATAAATATTTATAAGTTCTTTTTATGTAATAAAGAGTTCACAGTATTCATTGATACGGACACTGAACAACCATACTTTCTTGGCGTGGTGGTTTAGTCGACACATTTAATATGAAAGGCATTTAAACAAATCTTTCGACTTCTGATTCATTTAACATTTAATATATTATTTGAATAATTCTGCTATGAACAAAGATTTTGCTTTAAACACATCACTACAGTTCGCCGAGGAAAATAGACTGGCCGTCAACACAACTTCCTCAATTCGCGAACGCAAATACACTATCAAAGATAGTTGTTAAAGAAATGTCACTAACTCAAGGGAGATATGTTTCGAAACACCACACGGCGTAGTGATTACGCCATGACCACAGGTAACCGTTCCATCAGCCAATCTTAAGTCTAGAATACAAAAGCTTTCAATGGAAAGACGTATTACTTTAGAGGGATGTAAATTTATTGTGTTATAAGCAAGATCCATATGCGCCGTAAACAATCGTATTTACTTGTTTGTAATATCCAATAAGTACTATCTACATTGTAAACATATATATATACCTCTAAACGGAATTTCTTTCAGATCGAGTAATAGTAATCAAATAATTTGCCTTTCCTTCCTAGGAAGAATGTATTGTCTGTTATCAAATTAACTTATAGATTATTCAAGAACACTTAAATACTGGACTATTGTTTTTCATTATGTAATTGAATTAATACCCCAAGGGTCTTGCCATAAATGAAACAAACCTACAAATAGATTAATTGCTAATGAATTACTTGACTTTTCTGCCTTATTTTCAACAAAATTGTCTCCAGTCTTTCACTTCTACTTTATCAATGCATATGTAGCTGTTCTGTATACAATATTCTATGCAATGCTGGTCATTAATTACAAGTTATGCTACATGTACAATTATATTTTACTACAGAATATTTACTATGAATTAGACAAAATTTAAATATTCATTACTTTTCATAGTTTATTATAAGGATTTTAAACTCTTAACAACAAATGGGAAAAAATAATATGGGGTTAATAATTGAATTTTTAATATTCATTTATTTTATGAACATCTCATATCGTCTCTCAATGAAGATACATTAAAACTGACATTTTTTAGAACCACCCTCGACAGACCTCTCCCAACCAAAGCTGGAATTTTACCTTTTTTATTGTGAAATTACTTACATCCCAAAGTAAAATGAATTTTGTAAAGCCTGGTTTAAATTTTCTTGGATCTTTTGAAGGCAACGAGATGAGAGTATTTTGTATTGTAACACTACTTCACCCAATATCTTCTTCTCGTTTGTCAAAGTGTAGTGTCCTGGTAGTGTCTACCCTTCCATCCAGTGCCTTTAGTAGTCCATGGCAAAGAAGTAAAACTGTGTTTAAAACTATACAATAAAGTGAAACATTAAAAAATTTATTGCTATTGTTTTACTAATTTTTGTAATAAAAAAAAATGAATCGTAAAATCTTTATGGTATATGAATCAGGTATAACATCTCTGTACTGAGACAGCTATTGCAATTTGTTAAAATATATTGTCAGTCATATTTTACAATGAAGATCTCAAATTAAGCGACTCATTTTCAAAGTTTTTAAAAAGGTTTCAAAAACCTATCATTTTAAAAGGAAAATTAAGTTATGCACCATCCAAGTGGAATGTTCTAATAGTATTAGTACATTACAATATATCTCCAATTGCACTGGACCTTAAATGAAAATTATCAAAGAAGTGTAAGAAAATAAAACATATGCACCTTGGTAACCATAAGTAAATAAATTATTGACATAAAAGAAGTAAATATCTGCATATGATCATGTGCAGCACAATAAGAAAATTTACTTTTCAAAACATCACTTTAATTTCGAGCAAAGTACCCCAAGGAAAACCAGAGAAAACTTCGATGGTAATGTAAACTTCATGATGGATTTTGTTGGGCAAGAGAAGTTTCTTTCAAGTGGAACATTAACTATTCTTTTGGTACATTAATAATATTGTTTAATAATTAATTTCTGCATTTTTGATAGAATTGTAATTTGGGGTAGATTTACTCCATTGCTCAAGCAATAGAATGAGTTGCAATTAATTTGTTGAGTAAGATATTTATTGCTAGGAATCAATATAAAATAATTCAACCTTCTTGTTTTTGGTTGATTACGTTGCGCAAATTTAATCAGTAGGAATAGATATCTTTTTTTTCAGTTTCAAAATTGTTGGGGAGGGGGTCACAAATCCTGACCTCTCATAAAATGATATCCCTGAATAAGTCAAACCATAATAGATCCACACGCTGTATGGAAAGAAGTAATGGAAAATACTGCAGACAGTTTTGAGGAATATGTTGAAATGGTATGTTATCATATAAAGAAACAGATTAGTAGTGTACTGAGGGTGGCGAAGGGAATGGTTGCCGCGGTTCACGTTTATTACACCTTCATAAAAAAAATCGCAAAAATATATCATTTTACACTGAGTAAGTAAGATCTTCAAAGAGAAAAACTAATGAATGTTATAAAATATCTCCATAACAGATGTAATACAATAAAGTAGTAAATATTAATTAGTACGGATATAATGTCGTTAAATCACCATGAGCTAGACTAATGTCGTGTGTAATTCACATTAGGAATACCAGAATCCGATTCACGATTCAAGAATACTCACATAACGAGGCAAGATATTTAGTCAAATTTCAGGAGTCGAGTCATTCCGGGCTCAATTCCCGGTGGGGCCAGAAAAAATTGTAGCTTTTCACATGAACGTCCTAGTTAATATAGTTGTGACTACTAAAAAGCGATCGCTCCTTCTTCTATCCACCTCCTACTTCTCCTAGTATCTTTAACTCTACTATTACTAACTATTCCTAAAACCTCCGCGTGGGCCAAGTTGTAGGTAAACCCAGCTAACCGGCCCACCAATTAACAATAGCCCTACCACACAAATCCTATCTCCCATCGCGCCATGTAGATAAGCTTTAATAACACGCTACATTTCCCATTTACAAAAACTACAATAAAGAAAAGTTGTCGATTTGTATGCAGTTCTCAAAAACAGCTGCTCAAAACTTCTCGCACCCTCGGCAGAAGCTTGAATTTTACCTTTTTTATGTGAAATTACTTACATCTAAAGGTAAAATTAATTTTATTAAGCCCTGGTTTTAACATTCTTGAAGATTTTGAAGGCGACGAGATAAGAGTGTACTGTATAGTAACACCACTTCATCCAGTATCTTCTTCTCGTTTGTCAAAGCGTGTNCCAATCTCTTTCTCGCACAATGTCTTAGGTGGGGGAAATCGATTCCCCTCACTGACTGCTGCTCACAAGTCGTTGCATAGTTCCTCCTCCCTACCCCTCCAAGCGGATGTGCGAGCGAGAGTGCGACTTCTCTCTGTATCGTCTGTCTCATGTTATCAAGGACAATCTGCAGCAGAGATGGTTGCCTCTATTTATATTTAACTCCATGGAACACACTCGTAGCAAGTTGGTTTGCCGGAGGTTGTTTCCGGCGCCTACCTGCTTTGGTGACTTGATGAAAACTTTCGCTTGACCATAAGACCGGTATTACACGGTCACTTTTATATAACTGGTATTATATGGTCATATTTCTGTTATATCTATGATGGAAGACATGATCAAAGGTTCTCTCCACGAGAAAATTAAGTTGTGGCTACGGCCTGTCGGTTCTCTCCTTAAATAAGGGCTCTAGTTCTGAGCAAGTTGACCTCTAGCGAGGAACTTGCGTACTACTGGCTCGCCAGCGTTATCCCTGAGCTTGGTGCCGGAAGATGTATGCGTACCGTAGTGGAGGGGAGCGGTCTTTTTTATGTTCATCCCAACCAGTCATTTCAAACCCAACGAGCAGATCTAAGGGGGCTGTGCTCAAGCCTCCATCCCCCCCCGGAGCGATTTTTTTTAAAAATATGTATTTGGTACTTAGGTCTATTATTCGCATCGAATAGTGAAAACATTTTTACAGAATCATAATTTATGAATTTATACTTTTTTTATTTTTTTATTGAATTAAACCGAGCAACTCAACAACTTGAAAGACAACTAATATTGAAAATTGTATAAAAAATATAATTCCTAACGAATTCAAGAAACAGTCCATGAAAAACTTTCAAGCATATCAGGAAACCAAACCAGCCCATCCCACCAATATGCAAAAGGGACGGAAAATAAACAAAAACTGACAAACAAAAAGCTAAACCCTTCGCAGAATATCTGAAAAATGTCTTCAGAAACTCTCCAGCTCCTAATGACTCTCATCATGAACACATCTAAAATTTCCTAGATNCAGAAACTCTCCAGCTCCTAATGACTCTCATCATGAACACATCTAAAATTTCCTAGATGCTCCATTTCAGATATCACCCTCAATCAAAATTTTACCACAAAAGAAGTAGAATCTATACTATGTACACTTCTAAGGAATAAGGCTCCAGGATATGACCTTATCACCGGTGATATTCTAAAGAATCTACCCAATAAAGTCATCGCTCTGATCACCTCGATATTTAATGCCTCTATCGGACAATGATATTTTCCCTCTCAATGGAAAATGTCTCAAATAATGATGATTCACAAACCAGGAAAGTCCGTCAATGACGTTGCATCTTTTAGACCCATTAGTCTACTACTATTACTTTCAAAAGTACTTGATTAACTTTTATTAATTAGATTGAAACCAATTCTGGAAGAATTAGAATTCCACACCATCAATTCGGTTTCCGTAAAACAGCACTCAACTATAGAGAAAAACATAGAGTGGTAGGCTCAATAAACAAATCTCCAGAAGTAAAACAGTATTGCTCTGCTTCATTTGTTGACATAAACCAAGCCTCAGACACCATGTGGCATACAGGACTACTATTCAAAATTTAAAAATATCTACCTCGTCCGTGGTTTAAGCTCTTCAAATACTATTTGTCAAACAGATACTTCCAAGTAAAATTCAATATGGATGTTTCATCATTTCATCAAATTGAGTCAGGAGTCCCTCAAGGTAGTGTATTAGGCCCAATCTTATATATTGTCTTCATGGCTGACTTACCTCAAGGCAACATACCATAACTGCGACATACGCAGACGATACTGCCATTCTAGCTTTCGCTGAAAACCCAAACGAAGCAACCAAACTATTACAATCGCATCTAGATTAAAAAACTGCGTGGTTCAAAGAATGGCGCATTAAACCAAATCAACGCACATTACTTTCACTCTTAGATCTCAAACCTGCTCAATGGTCAAAATGAATGATACATATCTCCCACAAAGTGAACTGTGAAATACCTAGGTATCCTCTTAGACCGAAAGTTGACGGAAGAAACATGTAGCAACTAAGAAGATGAACTAAATATAAAACAGGAAATTATTTTGGCTAATCGACTAACAATCACCTCTCTCGCTTCAAAACAAATTGCTAATATATAAAGCGATACTAATACCGGTTTTGGACGTATTATCTTCAACTTTGTGATGCTACAACATCGAAATACTTCAACGATTCCAGTCAAAAATTATCAGGTCCATAACGAATGCTCCGGTGTATGTTTCTAACAGAATTTTGCATAATGATCTAAAGATCCCAACTGTCTTTGAAACCATCACAGACCACAGCAGAAGATATCAAGATAGGCTGGAAAATCATTCAAATCACCTAGCCATGAACATGCTGGACAACAGTCAAGCTACACCAAGACTCAAAAGATTTAAGCCTTTAGATTTAAGTTATAGATTCACCAATATGTAATCCTGTCATTTCATTAACTTCAGTATTGTGTTTCTTTTTATGTCATAATTATTTTAATCCTTTTTTATGTGTATGCAAAATCGATTCTGAGAAGACCGTCATATACGGATCTTCATTCGTGTAATTTACCCACCCACAAACAATTCACCGAATGTTCATGTACTGAACAAACTGTGAATAAAGAATTATGAAAAAAAGTTAATTTATACTTATCTTCATTACAACTAAAAGCAGTGTAGTTGGCGGAGCCGATAAGAACGCTTGGATTATAAATCTGCGAACATTATCTCATTGTGGAGTATCTTTCTTTAGCACCTCTGACGCCATGAAGACGACACCTGCGTCGTCTTTTCAATTGTCGTAAGGGTAGTAGGGGTCTAGTTGTTCGCGTGGGGAGAAATTTTGCATAGTAAATAAGACACCTGCACGCTGCATAGCTAAATCACAGCTCAATCAATACTCAGTAATTTATTCTCAATTTTGGTTGTGAGTGAACTCGTGAACAACCTGTTAATAGTTGACTAATTATTGAAGTGTTGTGAGTCAATGTTTTAAGTGAAGAAAAGTGTTAGTGTTCTGGAATCATATAGAACATGAAACAGGTAAGCTTGTTGTCATCTGTATGTAAAAACTCCTTAAAATCTGAAACAAAATAATAAAGAATTGTGTTCACATACAAGTGCCGAGAGCTTATTTCAAGATGGCAATCACAGGCCCATACAGGTAAATAATTAAACCTGGCTAAGTTGAACCTTGTTTTATCAGTCCGCGGAAATTAGAAGTGACATTCCCGAGGCCGACAAAGTTCACAATGAACCCAGCATTCCTAGGGAAGGGGATGCCATGAAAAGTTATCGAACATAACAGATACCGTTGACGAGACCTCATTTTCGGCGTCACTGAGTTGATAGTGAAATCCCGATAACGCGTGAGTCTAAATTCAGTCATCATGGAAGAAGGACACCACTAGCACCCCTTGGGATGGGATGGGGGGTGAAAATGGGTTTATGGATAAAAAATTATTTGAAATACAAAAAAATGAAAATTGCATCGTATCCATAGTTTTAGAAATGATGAGATTTTCAAACTAGCAATGCCAACTTCCAAGTTGAGAGCATATAAGGGCACGGTATCCTTAGTTGGGGGTGGGAAGAGCGTGACGCAGAAATAACGTACAAAAGACCGATATTTGGTCGATTCCATAGTTTTCTGAGATGACTAATTGTATTTCCAATGCCATTATATACCTTTCACATGACATAAGGTGCGCGATATCTCTAGAGATGGGGGTTGGGAAGACCGTGACACGAAAAATTAATGAAAATACCCGCTAAGAAAGTATTTTACGAAAATTCACTCCGAAGGGAGAGATATGGGAAATTAGTGTTTTCTAAAAATTCTTTTTTCAATTACATTAGTGAAAATAAGGGACTGAGGATACGTACCAATATTATCAAACCTCCAACATTGATCGATAACATTATCACTGGATATAAATGAGAATGTGAGAAAAAATCCAGACATTACAAAACCCACGTGAGAAAAGCCGCGGGGAATCAGCTAGTCTTTATATATGTATATTAAGATTTAATAATCTGAATAAAGTTCTTGGAAATTTTTAAACACTAATCTCCCTATTCTGCCGCGTTCTTCATTTTTACTCGTGAATTATGATCTTAAAATGTATAATGTATTATTTTACCGTTGAACTCTATCCTTTGTCAGTTTCATGGTTACAGGCAATTAACATTCGTTTATTACCTATAACGAATTATAAATGATTTTTTTATGGAGCTGGACGAATAAGAAGGATATAAATGTAAAATAGGTCTAATAATTTTGAAACATGATTTAGAAGTGAGTCAAAGCGGGTAGGGAGAGTGTAACAATCTTTTGGTTTGTGGTGATACAAATTTCTGGGCGGGGTCTATGCAATAGGGAATAATGTGATCTTGGTTTTAGTTTCATCTTGGAAGACTGAGCTCATATTCAACAAATGCCAGGGGTAAGTTATGATATATGATAGCCTACAAACGATTTTACTTATATAT
>NNCF01127803.1:275881-291409 GCA_002313205.1 Laupala kohalensis
TATATATATATATATATATATATATATATCATAAATAAAGCGAAATACCACTCACTTACTGACTGATTAAACACGAAATCTCAGAAACTACTAAGCCTACAAACGATTTTACGAAAATTTATCCCTAAGGGAAATGGGGGTTGGAATATTTTATGTATATATCCCACTACAGTATCTGGGGCAATTTTATCAAAACTTGATACTCAGATGACTGACTATATTAAGGAGGTAAGACAACCCTTGCACCCCTAGGGAGGGGGTGAGAAGGGATGACGCGTAAAAATGAAAAAATCCTATATTAGATCCTAAACCATAGTTTTCGGTGCCGTTGAGATGGATAAGAACGTCTTAGATGCTTTTTACAATCATTCCACATTGTAGATAATATACCCCTTGCATTTCTAGAGTAGGGGTTGGAATGAAGGACAGGTAAAGAGAAGAAAAAGCGGCCCATGTTGGTGTGAATAAATCATTTTTGGGGCCGCTGAAGTGACGCCGTCATTGTGAGATAAGTACACGATCACCCCCATAAGGAATAATCACTCTTTGTATTGGGGGTGAGAAGGAGTGAAATGTTAAAATAACGAAGTGGTCGATATTAGTGTTGAGATCGTAGTTTTCGGGGCCGCTGATATTAGGAGGGACATTCTCGAAGACGTCAAAGTCCATACTCAGCCCGTATAAACTTTAGCACCCCTAGGGAAGCGGATACCATGCAAAAAATATCGTACACGACATAGCAGTGAAGAGTCCATAATTTTCGGCGTCGCTGAGGTGATAGTGAAATCCCGATATCGTGTAAGTCTGAACTCAGTTCTCATGGAACAAATACACAAGTACCACCCCTTGGGAGGGAGAGTGAAAAAATGGGTTTATGGTTTAAACAATTGAAAAGTAATATTGAAACATACAAAACAAATACATCGGATACATAATTTTAGGGTTGACGAGTTGTTTCAACTACCAATACCGTTATGTTGAAGATGAGATAACATACGAGCACTGTATTCTTAGAGCTTGGGGTGGAAAAGGCGAGACGTAAAAAGACAGATATTAGGGTCGAGTCCAGGATACTGTGTAGCCCCGAGCTGAGTCTGGNAATGAGATGCACGACGCCCCTAGAGATGGATTTTGGGAAGAGCGTGTCACCAAAAATTATCAAATATGTCCGCTAAGAAAGGATTTTGCGAAAATTCACCCCTATGGGTGTGAAATGGGAAATGGTTATTTTCTAAAAACTTTTTGAAAATTACATCAGTGATAATAAGTGATTGGATTAAGATAATTTGAGGGTACTCACCAATATTAGTATAACCTCCAACGTTTCTTTGTGGGGCTTTACGGCTCGTCGACATCTAGAGCATTAGAGCCCTAAAATTCTGTACAGGTAGGGAAAATGCAGTTACGCACTAAGGAGCGCTTGTGGGACTCGTCAAATGACTCAACCATACCTTCTAAAAACCCTCCTGAATTACAACATATCATTACATCAAAACATTACAACGAGGAAAATGAAAGATTCTCTAGCCCTCGCAACCGACAAGCGTCGGGATCGAAAAGAACAAGAGGTGACCAAGGAAGGTCAGGAAAGAGAAAGCACAAGTAAGTGGAAGTAATGCCAGACTCAGCTCGGGGCCCCGTGTTTGCCAAACACGTACTTACTAGATGTAAGTCCCCTGAGGGGACCTCCAACTTTAATGGATAACACTCGCAGAGGATACAAATCAGGATACAAGGAAAAATAAAATTGGAGACATATTACAAAATTCACGTGAGCAAAGCTGCGGGTACTCAGCTAGTATAAATATATTTCTATATTAGTCAGCTTTTAATGACATCGAACAGTATCAGTGATCACTCTCAATGCGGAAAACAAGGAAATAATTTTTATTTTTTTCGCTGCTATGTAGTTAATTAATATTTTCCTCTGTAAAATTATATAAAATGATAAAAGAAGATATATTTTAATTTTTTTTTGTAATTTTTAAACATGTTTCAAAGCTAGAAAATTGAATTTGAGCAACATATTGTTATTGGAGTTGACGATTGTTACCTAAGTGATTTAAATGGCAGTAAATACGTTCAGTAAACAAATTGCGAAACATTCAGCAGATAATAAATATTACCACTGAGCATAAATCATATACTGCACGACCAGTGGCGGGATTAAGAGGGGAGGGGATTCGGGGTCTAAGACCCCCGTCCCTAAATGAGTGAAATAGTAAACTTTTCATGTATTAAAAAAATCGTATATTTCGTGCGTGGGTCAATATTCTTTCAGAATCATTATCTTCAAATTGCATCAATTTTTTCCTTCCTCCGTGCAAGATCCTCTGCACATCTCCTGGCGATCTAAGACCCTCTCAAAATAATCCGCCACTGTGTATGGCACAAAATTCGTGATTGGTAATAACTCATTGGATTTAGCTGATTCATTTGCTGTGACCCAATCCGGGGCGAATTTATAATGCGAAGTGTTCTTCGTACTACCATTTTAAATATGCCACTATTTAGAATGTATATTTGTTACTCTTCTTAAAGATAACATTAATTCTAAACTACAGCAAATTGTCAACCTTTAAAGTTACAATCATAGTATAATATTATATTTGATTAGTCATTCATTGTAAAAAGAAAATAACTAAAACACTGTATTGATTTGTTGCTGAACATAATTGGATTTATAATACACGCATCATCCGTTGGTTAAAATCCGTGGATTAACGATGTATTTACCATTAACAAATATACTTATGGATTATACTATCGAAGTTAATTTTCCGAAACACATAATAATACGTGGGAAATGTTTCCAATACCTTTAAAATCCACTATTCGCATCAATCCTGGAAAACGTTTCCGGAGAAGTGCCCCCAAACTTCTCGGAAGGTATACTTTTCCCTACAAACTCCTAGGAAAAGAACACATTCGATACATGAAGAAGTTATTTTATTTAAGTATTATCCTTATGAATTTTGTTACGTTTTAGAATTAAAATGTGTACATCCCAAGAAATAAGCCATTACAGAATTCCTGTTTTGGTGCCATAATTTTGACCCCTCCCCCACTTACAGAAGAGTAATCAGTGGAGAGAGCTCAGGATGGGATGAAGCCTCCTCACAGTAGGCTGTCGACTCGCTTCCTGACTTTTAAAACAAATCAGAACAAAATCACTGGAATGGAGAAGCCAGCCCCCATCCATTCGCAGCCAACCCTGCCAACCGAGAGAAAGTTCTGCCACTCAGGGCACTCCGAATTTTATTTTTTATCCTTTTTATATTTCTCCAGATCTTTGTCTACACACAAACTAACATGTATATAGACTACACGTATAATATACACACATACATATAAATACGTATGCATACACACGTATAATATGTGCAAGTGATATCCCCACCCTCGAAATAAAATCCTAGGTATTTCCCTGCTGCCACGATTCTTGTGGGACCCTTATTCTGAGTCGAAAACAGACATTATTTATATTTTTCGGATGACATCTTTCCTATGGTGGAGGTCCCCCTAAGAGTCTAATTTCTTGGGGTCCGGGAGAAACAGCCCTCTCACCACTCTCCCACCCGTCTTGGCGGTACTGCATAGAGTTAGAATAAGATTAAGAGAGGAATAAGGTAGAATATATTAAATTAGAATGATATAAGAATAAGAGATGGTGTGGGGGAGGGGGCAAAGGAGGTTTGTCCCGGATCCCAAAAAAAAATTCTACTTGGGGAGGGGAGCAATTATAATAGTTAGAATTTTATTGTAACTCGATGATAATTATGATTCTATGGGATTTTGTAAAATTCTAATTCGATTATAATTGCATTCAGCCGAGTGAGGGTTGGAAAGCGCTACTGCTGACCTGAACGTTGGGAAAGAAGGTTTCACTGCAAAAAGACTGTCAAACATTTCAGAAGCTCCTTGAAATTGGATTCTTATACATTTCAATCTCAATTTCTTTCATCACTTTTATCAGTGTTGATTACATTATTACTTTTGTGGACGGAATATTATGATGCAGTTGGGTTCTAAGATAAAGATAAAAAAATTTGTCATGATATTGTATTGGCACCACTGATCGTAGATGTTACACCCACTCCGGCCCTGGGCAGTTTCTCTCGTTCTTGTCGTGCTCTCCGCTCACAACCTATTTGCAACCTTCTGCAGGCAAACGACGTGAGGAGTAGTTGAGGCTCGAGATTGAAGTTGATTTCTAATCGGTGAGTTACATATTATTGATTTGAAATTGTTAACTGATACACAGGTAGTACAAGTGGGGTGATGTGCATTGAACGATTCTATATGATTTGTGTCATTTTTCCTTACGGGAAATGAGTGATAATTTTGAGATTTAATTGAATAAATGATTATCATATGTAATGAGCGTTTTACGTATCGCAATTATTGGCTACAATTACACGTTGCGTTGTCGTAATAATTCATTTGTATATTTTAAGCATTTCGGACTAGATCTTACGCAATAAGAATTGGCATTGTGCCATCTAGGTCACACGTGCGTAAGAGTTGAATAATTTCTTTTTTTCTTCTTCTAGACTTATTTCCTTCAAGTCAACATTATGGGTGTACCAGCGGGTGATATTGAGAAGGGGAAGAAGGTAATATTATTTTTATCAGAAAAAAATTATATACTCTTTTTAAATGTGCATTTTGCAAAACCAGTGGAGATATGTTATGTATAAGTGATTAAAAATAATGTTATGTAATAAATTATAATAAGACTTGAATGGTATACGCAGTTTAAGACTGCTTCTTTAAACAACAAATTATTATTTTAACTTTAATGCTTGTTGGGTGGAAAACTTGTCACATTATGCATCCAACGTTTCCAAATATTATGTAGTTTTGATACTGAAATCTTAATATATCACATCAATACAAGTGATAATGTGAAGAATTTTTTTTAAATAGGTTTTTGTTCAAAGATGTGCACAGTGTCATACAGTTGAAGCTGGTGGCAAGCACAAAACTGGCCCTAATCTACATGGTTTATTTGGGCGAAAAACAGGGCAAGCACCTGGATTTTCATACACGGATGCCAATAAAAGCAAAGGTTTGGCTTGTTTACAGAATTTCTTATTAAAATTAAATTTTGAACTGTATAAAGTTATTATTTATGGTATAATATATTTAATCCTGCTGATGTAATAATGAGTCATTGCAATAACAAGTATTCTGTATTTTTTTCTAAAGTAATTGCACAAACTGATAATAGCATTATTACTGGCTGTAAGGATGAAATTAATTGTAGATCTTTTGATTTTTTTAGGTATTACATGGAATGAAGACACCCTTTTTATTTACCTTGAAAACCCAAAGAAGTACATCCCTGGCACAAAGATGATATTTGCCGGTCTGAAGAAACCTAATGATCGAGGTGATCTAATTGCTTATCTAAAAGATTCAACAAAGTAGGCAATATTAATTTAAATTATTGACAGTAGAATATACGAAAACTACCCGCTGGTCAGGGAAGTGGACTTGTGTTTGCAATTGATAGATTGTAGTATGTGACTTACGTATGAAACATGAAATATTGAACAGTACAAATTCATTTCTCGAGTGTTAAGAAAATAAATTATTGCTAAAGGTTTTAATGCTTGAAATGCTCAAATTTGTTCTGAGCAGTATTATTGTGAAGCAGAATGTAATGGTGTAATGTTTCATTACACTGAAGCTCACTGAACTGTGTTAATAAATGGATATATTTAAAGTCTTCATTTTCTGCCTTTCCTTAATCTGATTACCAAAGATTTGCAAAGATTAACCCAGCCCTTTTATATCAAGATGAGTTTTTTTTTGCTTGTGAGTCTTGACTATAACATTTATATACACCTGCCATTGTTTCAGTAAGATTTGTTTGTTCTATCTGCAATTGGACCGATGAGTAAACACCTTATCCTGATTCGATTCTGAGTTTGAAAGAAAGATGGAGGATATCTATTTTTTAAGTTCCTTTGCAATTTCTTGTTGGTGTAAATCAATAAATTAAGTTCTGTCCTTACTAGTGCTTGTTATAATAAAGTTGGATGGATATTTTTAAATTTAATTGTAAAATCTGAAGTAAAAATGTAACCTGGAAGAATTACAATACTGTAGTGATGAATTTTTATACCTAAGTGAATTCTTAGTATGAAGATAAATGTTCTATTGAATTAGGAGACACATCAGGAAGTTGATGAAAGACTACAAGAACTCCTTCATGCTCTCTAAAACCTGACCAGACATTCTCATTTTGCCACACAACTCAAAGAAAACCACTACACATTTTCCAGAGTCAATGATTTCCAAATTTTTAAATTGGGAAATTATTACTAAGAGTAAAATTAAAAAACATTCACCTCTTATGCAAATTGAATATCTCCACATTCTTATCATTACATTCACGACATTGCCTCTCCCCTTCAAAAATTAGCCATGAAACGATTCCAGCCTGTTACTTAGAATATCTGACATCAATAGCAATTCTATATTAGTTGTCCCTCAGGAAGGTAATTGGGCATAAAAACTAGTTTTGAAATTAATGCAGAAGGATGGTAACATTTCTTATAATCAGAAATTTCTTCCAGTCAGAGAAATTAAGTGTGTTACATTATGGGATGTACAATATGCTTCCACAAGTTAAACCTTGTTATACTGAATTTTGGGGAAAATCCCAAGAAACAATAATAAGAATAAATAAATAACTGTCTGAAAAGCATTATGCATACGACCATGTGTTTTCTATTTCTTGTTTAAGTGAATGCTAAAATACGAACTTAGACTTCTTTGAATAAATAAATAAAATAAAAAATATATTGATTATATGAACAACTAACAGAACTTGCTGCTTCACTAAGGTGAAAGAAAGGATTCTTGTATTCCTTCAAAAATACCATTACTGTAGGCAAGAAAAATTTAAATAGAATTTCAAAAACATGAGTAGTGCAAGGATCCACCTTGGAAAACAGTTGTGTTGTGTTTAGAAGATCATCGCTTACCAGCTGACAACAAAACCTTAATAATGAAGAAAATAATTTTTTGAATTTTGAAAAATAATTCTGTTGCTTTCTGACCCACCCACTCTAGTACCAAATTTCAAAGCTCATCACCATGCTGCTGACAAAAAAGCTTACATATTAAAGAAAAGAAAAATCTATTTCGAATTTGAAAAAAATTGTTCACAAGTCCACAGGGACCATCCTCGATTGTCCCAAGTATCAGATTTTGTAGTTCTGAACCTTACAGCTACCATACCAAATAAATAAAAAATCCATATCAAACAGAAAAAAACTCACCGTGCAGTGCACATTAACACACCAAGAGATGTGTGTAGCAAATATCAAAGATCTTAGTCATTCAATCTTGTCATTGTGGGTTGGAGAACAAGAAAACCTTTAAGAGTAAATAAAGCAATATCGAATTCAAATTTAGAAAGAATTGTTCTGAGGTACACGGGAACCATTCCTCCCCCCAGAGGACTTACATCAAGTAAGTACCTGTTTGGCAAACACAGGGCCCCGAGCTGAGTCTGGCATTACTTCCACTTGAGAAAGGCTCCTTCCTTTCTCTTTCCTGACCTTCCTTGGTCGCCTCTTGTTCTTTTCGATCATGACGCTAGGGTATCTTTCATTTTCCGTTTTCTTCCTTTTCCTCTCTCTCTCTCTCTCTCTCTTAATGATATATGTAATGTTTTGAGATATGTTGATATTTGAGTTATAATTCAGGAGGGTTTTAAGTGGGTATGGTTGGGTCATTCGGCGAGTCCCACTCCCGGAGAGAGTCATGTTGGTTCTCCCTAGTACATAACTGCATTTTCCATACCTGTACAAGTTTGTTAGGGCTCTAATGACCTCGATGTTGACAGGTAGAAATAGTACTTTTTGAATGTAAATGGACAAATTAATGTTAGTTAATTTTAATTGTTGCACATTATTCTCAGTGAAGACATCAATTTGCCAACTATAGAACATTGTAATAATAATCCTGCTAGATGCAGGATATGATCATTTATATAAAGATAGAAAATCCTGTATCATACAAAAATAAAAATATTTTGGTATATTTTAATTACCTATGATAATGAAAACCAAAAAGGTTATAGACTTACTGCATGCATGAGCGGTGTTAGGACCGCCCTCTGAACTTTTTTGCTCTCAAAAACTATACGCATTGAAATTAAGCCACAAGGGTGTGTGTATTCTTCAGTTACACTTTCACCCACCAGTTGGTACTATTACAGCATTTCCATGACTTTTTTGTCATCTGCAATTTAGTTGCAAACAGAATGTGCTGCTAGAGCGGTCTTAACACCGCCATGCACCTACTTACAACAATCAATTCCAAGAAGTCGAATGAATTGTAAGACTTTGTCTTATTCCATTCAATCACTGTCAGTTCAATATTTAATTCATTTTACTTCTATTATAATACACATTTGTCTTTAATCCAGTGTATTTTTCTCTAATCAGTCATTATTATTGTTTTCCATACAAATCTCAGTCATTGAATACTTCTGATTAAATTCTTCAGTGCTTTTCAGAGAATTGGAGTTCAACAATGACTTAGGCAGCTTTGATTGAGGTGGCGATATAAATTAATAGCCTATTAGAATAGAACTAGATGACCAAGATAGTGATTATGATCAGTCTATCAGAAATCATTTAATCTTTATAAAACAGTGAAAGCATATAAAAAAAATTTGCTGATTATTTTCATATCAATTTTACAATAAAAAACAATCAATCTTTGCCCACTTATAAATAAAAACAAGATTGAAAAAATTTAATTTGTGCATTATTTTCTACTATTTGTATCACAACTTATTTTATTTTCGTTAATTTTAGATATTTCTCTGACTACTTTTAAATAAAAAGGTTATTTAATTTTAAGAAAATGTTTTTCTGAATAAACTTTGCCCATGTTCCATGAAAAACTCAAAATCATTGAAAAATGTTGGGCAGTCCCAACACAAGTCTCACATCATGGAAAGAGGTGCTAGGTGCAGGGTTGAAGATGTTATGTATCGATGCTTCAAGCAAGAGCAACCTTCCATACCTGCCAATTGTGTGAAAATGTCTATTTTTAACAACTATAATCTATTTTTCATATTTACTCAGCACTTATGAATGAAAATTCAAGAGTTTTTTAAGAAAGTTCTATGCTTTTACAATGCAATAAGAGATATAATGAAAGATTGCAAGATTTATTTTGTAATGGTAAATAGAAATTGTTTTTGCAATACACGAACAATTACACTCGACTGATATACAAAATACTAATATTTTCAGAAAAAGAAGTATTTGTTCACACATTTATTTATTTTCCTTTTTACATCACTTTTGACCTGAGTGAAGCTGGGAAAACCAGATAGTTGATAGTATATAGACACTGAAGAGGGTTGCAATGAAAGACCATTGGTAAATTTACAGAATATCTTGATAATGATGAACCTCTCGAGAACCATTATGTATTTCATTACAGTAGTCTCCACAAGTTTTCAATTCTGCACTTCAATTTTATTTCAAGAGAAAAAGTTTAAGTTTTTATCTAAGATGTTAATTACCCTCCCAGGGAACACCACTTTAACAAAGCACTGTCCGTGCGGGTGGCGGGGGTTTGCACGTACCATCGAAACTGAGAGCTATGCCGGCGGTAGTGTAACTACCAGCAGGACCACCTAAGCCGGACAGGTCTCAGCCGAGGTACCAGATGACGTGTGTTCCACAACGACCTATCTTCCCCAACCAATCCCGCTTCCTTACCACCTGCTGCCTTGTAGGAGGGGGAGGGATTCCCAAAGGCTAAGAGAAGGATACCCAGACAGAAAATCGTGTTTAGCCAGGAAACGTTGAGGGTCTTGGCCCATCCGACACCATGACGTAGGGTTAATCACCCACTCATGGTTTGCATTAGATTCAGAGCCAAATATTTAGCCTCGGAAATCAATCAACAACTGAAAGACAATCGCGCATTCAAAATGGCATGAGAATAGGTATATGGAACTTAACATCTTTGGCTGACAAAGAAGTAGAAATAGTGGAAGAGATGGAAAAATACAAATTGAAGATATTAGGTATCAGCAAAACCAAAAAGAAAGGAAATGGGGAAGTAAAATTAGATAAGGGATATGTACTGAGATTTTCAGGAGTTGGAGAGAAAACAAAAGCGAAAGAGAGTAGGAATAATAGTTGACCCAGATATAAATGCTAGAGTGCTGTCTTGGGAACCCGTAAACTTGAGAATAATAAAACTGGATATACAACTTGAAGAAAGAGTGACTTTAATTAATATATATGCTCCACTTGATGACAAGGAAATACTAGAAAAATAAGCATTCTATACGCAGTTACAGAGAACCATAAACATTAGTAGAGAGAATAACAACCACATTATCATCATGGGGGATTGGAATGCAAGGATAGGCAACGATAGAAGAGTGGGGAAAGGAAGTATGGGAGGGCATGGAGCAGAAAGAATTAGAAACGAGAATGGAACACGCATGATAGAGATGTGTGTGGATAACCAGCTATTGATAGGCAACACTTGGTTTCTACACAAATCAATACACAAATTTATATTCAAAACAGTAAAAAATCATGTAGAATACAAAAGTTTGATAGATTACTTCACATACACCAGAGCATTTAGATTACAGCACAAGACATTAGAGTCTATAGGAGTGCGGAGCTTAGCACTGAACACAAGTTGGTAGTAATGAAAGAGAACATCAAGATACAGAAATGAGTAAAGACTAAAATGTATTCAAAAATAAAGGTCGAGGAACTACGGGGAACAGAGAAAAGAAAGGTATATCAAGAAAAAATACATATCAAGTTACTTAAGTATGGCAATATAGAAGAGTGAAACCTGGAAAGAAAATGAGGTACCTTCAAAACAGCTATAATTGAAATGGCAACGGAGGTATGCACTTCAAAAACAGTAAATACAAGATTCAAAAGAACTAAATGGTGGAATGAAAGGGTTAAAGAACTGGTTAAAATAAAAAAGAAAGTTTATCTTAAATATGACATGAGGATTGACATAACCAAAAGACATGAGGATTGGAAACAATACAGGGAAGCTAGAAACAATGCAAAAATAGCAGTCAAACAGTCAAAACAGCAGACCTGGGCAGAATTCGGAAACAAAGTCAAAAAAAAATTACAGAGCAAACAAGAGTTTGTACTGGCGAACCATTAATGAACTGAAGAAAATATAAAAAGTCAGTGAGAAATGTAATAAACAGTGATGATGAGATGGAATCACATCTCGAGAGAATATTAGAAGTTTGGAGGTAGTATTACGCAGATCTTTTCGGAGAGGAGACAGAAACAGTGTCGGAGGAAGTGTGTGAGTGGCACAAACGAAGATGCCCAGAAGTGGAAAACTCTGTGGAGGTTTTTGTGATGGAGGGGGAAATGTGTGAGAGGCATGGACCCAGCGAGGCAGATGAGGAAGGAATAGTCTTTAGGGTTGTTGAAGAAGCTCTACTAAAACTGAACATAGGAAAGGCCGGTATCGCACCAGAGATGCTTAAATATGGTAGTGATAAGGTTATAGATTGGCTTGTAGCTATTTTCAAAAATATATGGGAAAAAGAAGAAATACCAAAAGAGTGGGAAAATAATATAATTATACCCATCCATAAAAAAAAGGTAGCACATTGAGATGTGAAAACTAAAGAGCCATATCTCTGGCTTCCTGTGTGAGCAAAGTCTTCTCCAGAATAATTGATAACAAAGAAGATTTGTAGAACAGGAATTTAAGGANCAAAAATATATGGGAAAAAGAAGAAATACCAAAAGAGTGGGAAAATAATATAATTATACCCATCCATAAAAAAAAGGTAGCACTTTGAGATGTGAAAACTACAGAGCCATATCTCTGGCTTCCTGTGTGAGCAAAGTCTTCTCCAGAATAATTGATAACAAAGAAGATTTGTAGAACAGGAATTTAAGGAAGAACAAGCCACATTCTGGCCATNAAGAACAAGCCACATTCTGACCATTTAGACAGACTCAAGACCATATCCAAATAATCAGAACACTCATAGATACAGCTCTAAGTAGAGGAAAGGATATGTATATTGCATACATAGACCTCAAATCAGCCTTTGACATGGTTCCAAAAAAGGAACTATTGAAAGCTTTAGAAAAGATGCCAGTGCCAAAGAAACTCATTAGAGTTATAAAATGTATGTATAAAGATGTATACAGACAGGTTAGATTAGATGGACAGAAGAGTGGCCAATTTAGAATGGAAAAGGGAATTAAACAGGGAGATTCTTTAAGCCCACTACTATTTATAATTTTCATGGACCAAATCATAAAACAAACAAAAAGGAGAACTAAGAAATATAAAGTAGGAAATTGGAGGATGCAACCGGTTTGGATACAGTCCTTGGTATATGCAGATGATATAGTTTTAATCGCTGGTAATGAAGAGGAGATGAAGGTAGCAATACAGGAATGGGGAAGTGCATTACAGGATAGAGGAATGAAGATTAACACCANTTTCCTGGGAGGGAAGGATATTAGAAAAAGTAGCGACATATGAATATCTAGGTACAGTGATCTCAGAGGATGGCAGTCAATATGCCGAAATAAATAATAGAATTGAAAAGGCCAATAAAATTTACTACCAAGTATACAACAATGTACTGAACATGAGAATAAGAAACAAACCAAATCTACAAATATTTAATGCGGTCTATAAGAAATCTACAGAAAGCTTACCTATAAATAGAAAAATGGAAAGCAGACTAACTGTGGCAGAAATGAAATTTCTTCGCAAAATAGCGGGAAATCCAAGAGAGACTGTATAAGAAACAAACAAATAAGAGAAGAGCTTAAGCAAACTCCATTAGTACAGACGATGGGAGAAAATAGTTTAAAATGGTTTGGTCACATGACAAGAATGGAAAGCCACAGGAAAACCAAGGCAATATGGAATGCAAGGCCAGAGTGGAAAAGAGCAGTGGGCAGACCTCGAGGAACATGGGATCAGAGCATTGAAGAGATATGTAGAAAGAGATGAGCAATGGTGCACGAGGTTCAGCGCAAGGCTGCAGATTAGAAGGGATATCTGAAATGGCTAACCCGACGCTGATAGGCAAAACGGAGAGACAAAGAAGAAGATGTTAATTAAGTATCCGCCTAATTCCTCCACTTGAAACACACTTGATCCTATGTTTTTTTGTAGAACAATTTTGAATTGTTAGCAATTTATTTATTTTGATATCAATTTATTTAATTTGAGTTTAATTTATTTTAATATCAAGAATTTCTCAAAAATACATATACTGTAATGACTCCACTGTAAGTTCCTTCAATAACTATATATTGCAAAGAAAGTTTTCTTATCACTCTTTGAAACATTTCCATTTTTAATGAACAATCTTTAAAAAAATATACAAATGAAAAAGTTCTAAAATATACAAACATGCTATTGGTACTCCAATTAATAATGAGTCTTGATTCCAGATAAAAAGTGACGTAACAACTGAAAATACACCTACTAATCTTTTTCTCTAATTTGAATTACAAAATCTATCACTGGAAATAGTTTGTCAGTGATACTATAAAATGTTTCACTGTTCATTCACTTGGACTTTCAAGTTAATGTTCACAGAAGCAAGCTGCATGGCTAGAAATTTATAAATATATGGTATGTCCATTTCGCCCACTTGTCCCTTTTCTTTGCATATACGACATTCAGCTTTGGGACAAATTTGGCGATTAGATTGTACCATAGTACTTAAAGGGCTGAGGATATTACAACATCTCTTGCACACTAAAGTCTGAAACAGGAAGTAAAACAAATATTATTACCACTTTGTATTGGTAAGACCAATTTTAATTTTTCAGAAGGGTAAAATGTTTGTTGGGGAAGATGTGAAAAACCAAGAAAGCATTTGAATTCTTTCAACCAGATTTACTTATTTGAATTCTTGTGAGAAAATGATGAATACTTATTAATTCTAAAATTATCAAAAGGAATACATGAGGGTCGGGTAAAAGAGCCTTAAAACATTGTCATAGTATGTATACAATCATTGACTTACTGAACATTTATCAGAACAATGCAATAATCTGTCTTGCAAAAGGAAAGATGCCCCATGAGACAGAAGAGCATCTCGTTCCATTTCTCCAAATCTTACACCACCACCTCGCCGACGGCCCTTTACTGGTTGCTGGGTTAAAATATCAATTGCTCCTGTACTTCGTACCTGTAATTACATTTTTTCAAAATAGAGTTCAGAAATATGAAGTGACTAATCTGACTTTAAAGTAAAAAATTAATAATTAAAAACAAAAAGTAAAACTGTTACAGACCAAGTCTGTAAGGTGACAGAAATGCCAACGCTGCCTATTAACAGTAAAAGTATCATGAGAAAAAGATGCAGACCAGTGGGTTCTCGAAATAAGCTGAACCATGTTAGATACCACAATGATAGTGTTTTGCTTTGTGATCACCTATTACATTTCAGATAGCGTTACTGAATGTTACCAGGAGACTTAATGATGGTATATCTCAATAATTAGCAGTATAGGTCTCAGCAAGTGCACTAGGAGCCTAACTTGAAGTTAAAGAACTGTCAATTTTTTCAGATTTTTATGACTAAATGGTTTCAAAGCTCTGACAGATCGTAATTTTTTAAGCTTTGCCATCCATTTACCAATAGACAGTGCACCGGAAATAGTGGGTGATCTTGAGATCGTGTAGTGGAATGTTACACCAAGAGATAGTTGGGTATTCTGTATGAAAGAGCACTGTGTCTTAAGTATTCAGAAAATGAATTCAACTGAATTGAAAGAAAATTAATTATATTGCATCTTGCCTTATCAACTAAATCTAAAAATTTCTAAATTTGATTCCTTCTTCTATTCTAGAACCCACATAAATTCACAAAATAAATGAAAAATAAATTCATTTCTTCTACAAGTATTATGATCAATACATTGACCTCGATTGATATAATGAATTATTTTATTCTATTTCGCAACTTTTACTGACAATTCGAGAATTCTTCAAGCTTTATCAATAATATAACTATGAACTTGTCTGTCCGGGACAAACCGCGTCTTAGTAGATACAACTACTAACGTTTCGCTGTCGTACTCTTCGAGGTCGAACGAGTCACGCGTCGGTTATATAGGTTCGGTTGGGAGGCATCATCCTGATTGGCCAAGCGCGGCGGCCAATCAGCGCGGGCCGGAGCGGGACCGGGGTCACTGCGCTTGGCGCCCGAGCGCAGTGGAACGCTCAGGGGGAGTTAGTGCCCGACTCCAGGCGCTGCTCAGGATCAAGCCATATCAACGTTAAGATTGTTCGGTGTTCTGGCAATCTCACTGGCTTCTTTGATTCGTCTGGGCCACCAACGATCCTCCTTAGTAATAGTATGGGTGCTGTCAAAATTAATGTTCTGCTTCGATCGCATGCAGGGCCACGGTTGATTTGGTTGTTCTACCGTACTTAATATGTCGAATGTGTTCCCTCATTCTCTCTTCCACAGTTCGTCCGGTTTCC
>NNCF01127803.1:291723-311404 GCA_002313205.1 Laupala kohalensis
GCGATAGGAAGAGTGTCCGAGTACTACGCATTTATTTTTGGCTAGATGGGGGAAGTAGCTAGAATATTTGCTAACACATAATGGGAAATTTATGCGTCGTTAAATTTAAACTGGGAAGCAATGGAAAATTACAAAACGCGTCGCAAAACGGTTGGCAAAGGAGGCGCTGAAGACAAGGGAGTGGCAGTTGAAGGTTCGAAAGTTTCCTAAATCTATTTTCTATTATTCTTAAAAAGCGTTAGGTTAAAATTACGGAGAGGACGGTTGAAAAAGATAGCGCCGTTGAAGTGAGGAAATTTCCTAGGAAGAAACGTTCTGAGTGGCTAGGAACAAGCACTTGTTCTAAACTCAACCAATCACGACAACTCCACGTGGAATGAGAATTTTACATGATTGGCAAAAAAATAGTCACATGGTTTTTAAAAATGTATCACGTGAGTCATAAAAATTTATCACACTTCTGAGGAATAGAGCGGAGAACGAGGTGATAAAACATGATGCAGAGACGTTCCGTATTCATTCGAGTATTTTCGAGCAGGATTCGATCATTCGAATATTTTCGAGCACATTCCATCAGATTCGAGTAGAACGTTCGGAATCATTCCGAGATCACTTCAAGATTTTCTTTATTGTTCTTGACCTCTAGGTCTTGAAGTTTTGGACAAGTTATTCTTAACTGATAACTTGATCTTATTCCAAATTATGCAGAGTTTTCAAAATTTCAACTCTAATAATCTATCCGAGAACTATTTAGAGATCAAATGTTTTGTAACGAGTGGCAATTGTAAAGACTATTTAATCACGTCGCATCAAGTTAAATGAACTCTCGCTGTAAAAGAACTGTATTATGACGGTGAACGCTGCAAATTCCGAGAACGAGAAACTCCAGGCAGGTGCGGCAACTTCCAAAGAAGACTGGTTTTGAACGCTGAATGGGCGACTGGCAGACACGAGGAACGACGCACCGCACGAGCCGATGCTAACCAATGGCATTCCAATCTTCACCTACGCTTTTAGACTGATCTGATCCTCAATGAAAAGGTAACCTGAGAATACTGGCTGCGACCAGTAATAGATATTTAAGTGGCGGCGAAAAGATCTAGTGCAACGAACTAAAATAGTAATGGCCCATGCTCAGAACTTTTGTGATTGTGTTCTTAATGAGGGCAGAAAGAAGAGGGAGCAATAATGATGGCTTTCTAAATTTAATTAATGTTTTTGCTGTAATTAACTGGTAATAATTAATACCAGAAATTCTTAAAAATTTCATGTCAATATAGTGTGATACCGTGTGATTTTTGGGGGTTTGTGCATGGTAGTGTTAATTAGAAATGTATCAGGGATAATTAAGTCATTTTTTTGGTAATATGCGTTTTCCTTTCACAAGGAACCCTGTGTGTTGTTTTCGCTTAATTAAAAATAATACGAATCCACTTGATGTTTTTTATTGACGCAAGAGCTAGCTAGGGAAAATTAGGTGGGTTTTACCCACTACTCCATTCACCCTTTAATTTTCGAGTTTTATTACTATATATATAATTTTCGAGTTTTATTACACACACACCCAATCCATACAACCTATTTTATTACAAGTAGAATTTGTCCAATCATCCGCTCCATAATAATGGATGGTTGATTAATAAATTGTTGTTTTGTTATTTTCTGAAATATTGTTATTTACCTGCCATTTATCTGCAACCATGTGTCTCAACCTCTGGTAGTGCACAATTCCAAAGAAAATTTCTGCATTCATTTCGCATCCATTGACTCCACTGTACATTTTTTCAGTGCCATAGTAGTTAAATCCTCCTAAAAAATATAAATAGTTCAGGGATTCTAAAAAGTTTATGGTTTCTACAACACTTGAAATAATTTTTAATACCTTCTTCAAGAAGTCGGCCAAAATAATCAATGGCTGTATTCTTTTCATCAAAACGGAAAGGAGTTGCATCATGTACCAAACCATGTATAGCTGCTGACTTGCCAGCCATTACTTCAATCATCATGGCTTAAAAATAATGAATCTTTGATTACTTGATAAACAAAAAATCTGAATTATTAATGATACAATAATAATTTCACAAATATTCACTGTTGTTATCACCATCCTTTTTTATATAATTTAGACAGACCTTTTTTTCAGATACTGTTAGCATCATCAGACCATAACAGTGAATATAGAATTATTCAAAATAAGAAAATAGACAGGTAATATAAAGTATAAATAAACAGAAAAATAATATATGAATAAATGAATAATGAAACAAAAAGGAGACCAAAATATCAATGAGTAAAATACAGTACAATCCAAAAGAAATGACATATAGCAGATCTCTGCTATTACGTACTGAATTTGGGATTTCCAGCCATATACACCAAACTTTTTTGTGGCTTCAATTTACCTGTGTTTATAATGTAATTTTTACCTTGCATCTACAATTTTGTGCTTTAAAATTCTGCAATTAGCACTATCTTAAAATGTATGCTTGGTACTTTTAAACTGCCAGTGGCCTGTGACCTGAAATATTTTATATGGAGTGTGTGTTTGAAACAATTACAAATATATACTAAATATCAGTCAGATTAATTTTCAGTAACATGCTTGCATCAGTATTTGCAATTTGATTACAGTAGCAGAAGGCAAATTTTCTGAGCAGTCAAAGTGTTGCACACATTCTTTATAACAAATAAAAGATAAAAAGTAGATATTTCCCATGAATCTTTGATTTTTAAGTTTTGCAGTTGAATTTACGTTCAAAATATAAATAACAATAAAAAAATTGATTTGTGAGTGGAGAAGGAAGAATATTCAGGAAAATTCAACACAACAAGAAAAACTGAATGCAATATTTTAAAAATTGTATGCATTCAATTTGGGAAGGATGGATTAAAAGATTTTAGATGCACATTTAACCTATTTTCACAAATAGGTGGTATAGTGTATGATGAAAACATTCCAGTGGAGTCCCTAAAACTGAAAGGATTTTGACAATTCTCTCAGTCTGCTTGGCCTTTTGATCTCCTTATGAGACAATATGATGTCCTTATTTCATCTCCTAGTAGATTCTAGAGGAATGTTTTTCTATTATTCAAGTTGTAGGGATACACAATTGAATGGGAAACACAGTTGAAATGAGGGAATTGAATAACTAACCTATTGTCATTCTTGAAGGAAAGCCATGAGGGTTGAACACAATATCAGGTACAAGGCCACTTTCTGTGAAAGGCAAATCTTCTGTTGGCCACAGCATGCTACATATTCCCTTCTGTCCTGCCCGACTGGCAAACTTGTCTCCAATATTTGGATTTCTCTGATAAAATAAGCAGTGGATGTGAAGGTGTTTTTAAAACATTTTTTGCACAAGTTTAGTAAATAAATACAAATAAAAACATTTCTTACAGGAACTCTAATAAGTAAACAAACACCTTGAACAGATAATGGACCCATCATTTGGCATAAACGAACTGCTTCAATGTAGGCTTCCTCTGTACTCTTCCATTTCACAATTTCATACTTTCCCATAGCAGATGAATAATATCTAAGAAAAATAGAACAAACAATCTCATAAGTATAGTTGAAGATGATGTGGTAAAGTTGACATTGAACAAAGAAAATTATTTAGTGGTGTGCACTGCCTAGATTGAGACAATATCCAACATAGGACATAACGTATTAAGGGTTCTAATGACCTTGACATTGGCGAGCCCTAAAGCCCCAAGAACAACAACATAAATTATTAACGACATTTACGATGCTGCTTATATCCACATTCAGCCCTATAAACCCTAGCACATCAGGGAAGGGTATGACATATAAAAATTATCAAAAATGATATCAGTGATGAATTTAGAATTTTCGGTGTTGCCGAGATGAATGGTGTCACCCCAATGAAAAAGAATAAAGCTAGAGACATATTACAGAATTCACGTGAGCAAAGCTGTGGGTACTCAGCTAGTAAGTTGATAACAGTACCTACTTGTTATAGCAAATTGATAACTTATTTTAGAATATTAAATGTGCCATTGCTTTTGAGTCTTTGATTGGGATTGGACTCTTGCCAACTTGGGAAGTAAATTCGTTTATTGTGGCATAAACATGCTAACAGCATTTAGTTAGTCTTGGAGATATTTTGTTCATGAAATAGGGAGTGATATTGACCCCTCCTCAGCATGCTTCAAGAGTGCGGCTCCAAAGGATGCAGGCTGGACGACGGAACCTCCCCTATTTGGTGGTTGTAAAATGAGCTCTGTTGTAAAACAGCAAAACAGAAGGACAAAGGATTTTTGAAAGAGGTTGTTAGTAGCAATCAGGAATGGATTGTATGGATATTCAGTGATCCAGAGTGAATAGTTTTGAACGGATGGACTTTGTGCGAAGGTCCAGTGGTAATAAACAATATTCATATTTGTTGTGGGGCTGTGCAGTAGCCTAACATAGTAACTCTGGGACCCAGTGCATGAGGAAAAATGAGGTCCCCTATTCTAGGCAAAGGAGAATATAGAAATAAAACTCTGTGCTCCATAAATATAGATATTTTCAACTTATATTTTTGTTCAATTAGTCACGTATATGTTATTGTATAAATTTTTGGCTCTAGTAGCAAATTATAATGTTATTACACTGAGAGAAAGTGCATTGAAAATGTACAACTTCTTTTGAAACTGAAGAAATCGTGATTTCTTAGAAATATTACAAATGTTGTTTTAAATATTAATGCTTCACAACATTGGTATCATTGACTTGGCTTTCGAATTGCACTATTATTGAGGCTTCATAACAATGACATGTTCAATCATGTTCATTTAAAGGTGCTGTGAAATTAAATACTGTGCAGTTGCATGATGAGCTCTTATTTATATTCTTCACGTGAATTTGCCAACAAACAAGGGCATGAATTGAGTATGCACTTATGGATATTGGATTTAACATGCATATCAGCAAAACACTCAGGGACAGAATAGACTCAAATGTCGATAAAAAATTACTTCTCTTGAAAATGAAGAAAAGGTTGATATTCAATGACACTGTGATAAATATATTCTTGCAAAAAATTTGATGACAGGAACTACTATACAAGTACACTACAGTGGAAAGGTAAGTCTGCATGAACTTGTTTATTGCTATCAATGGTCTGGTTTCTGGTTGGGTTAATAATTATTTGATGTGGGAATGACCGGTAGCACCTGTGTACTACTAATGCCACATGGCAGGTTTTGACCCTTTTTTTAGTTCACGGAGGGTAGAGCTCTACAATGAACCCCTTGGGCACCTTCAGGATCTGTAGTGGGACAGTTAGAGTTGTTCGACTTTGACAGTATTGACATTACATCTAAATTATCATCATTCATGATTCTTTTCAAAAGGGCTCTAATGACCTTCATGTTGACGAGCCCTAAAGCCCCACAAAAAAAATCATCTCAAGATAGTAACATGAAAGCAGTCTATGGTCTCACGATATAGTAACTTTCATTTTGTAAAAATTATTTATGCTTTCTGAACAATCATTAAGTACCATGAACTACATTTTAAAAATTTTAATTCTATTCTATAGTTGTTTAACAAATTTAGGAAAGATCAACTGTGCAATATTCTGCTAGTATTTTATTAGTTTGTAAACTCTATGATATAGGAATGTCATCCCAAACACAGAGAAGAATGTTTGATGAACAATCAGAAATAACATCGCAGGCCCAATAGCATACTACACACATTATTTCACTTCAATGGAATGACAATGTATTATAATACCGAATTTACTTGCACTTTGTAACCTTAACCATGACGAAGAAAATATGACACTTAACAATGACGAAAAAAATGATCTTAAAATAGGGGTGCGTAAATTATGTGAACAAGAAAGTCGGTCAACATTTCATTCATTTGCGGTAAAGTCTCGCGCCGTCGAAACGGAAGTCCTGTCGCCAGCCGAGGTGACCCGTCCTTCCTCGTGAATTATCGGTAAAAAGCTCAGACATCCAAGGCTCGTGGATCTGCTGCGTGTGGGGCTACGAGTGACGTCGGAACGCGCCCGCCGCACTACACCCCAGCCCCGCTACAGCCCGTAGAAACGAGGCGAATGAGCAGACTTTACGGCAAACTTTTGTAGTCGAGATTAATCTGCGTAAATTATGCGGAATTTAAAAAAATCCAGAAAATCTTACTAAAAAAGGGGTGCGTAAATTACGCGAGTAAATACAGTAGTTTAAAACCGTGTAACAAGAAATAATTGGGGTGTACAGGAAATTAGGGGTCTTTAAAACTAAAAATATACATACATTTGAGAGCAGTAATGTGAATCTGGAAAAAAGTAAGCTATCTTGATGCAAATGCGACAAGAGTGCTGGTTCAATTTAACACATTTTAAATAAATAGAAGTATGGTAAAAAAGCAAAATTTTGTAGCATCTAATACCTTACTTTAGTATATAAGAAAATTAGTAAATTTATGAGTGTAATTTATATGGGAGGGGAGATATTTGTATGTGATTGGATGTAATTAAACAGAACAAACACAAAAAATACAAATCATGATTACCTAAAAAATGCAGGTGATAGAAATACATTAATTAAACAATTATATTACTATCAATATTTGCAGACTGTTGTAATGGTCGTCAAAACATGACTGAAGCACACAGTTCAGGGAAAAGTTTGCAACCAAAGAACAATGCTGTTCTGGTTTTCTTAAATATCTATAACATGTGAATTTAGTGGAATTTAACCCTTCCCTGATTGTACTGTAAATTCATAATTGCATCTATTTCATTCTTCATTTTCTCAAAAAATGGAGAGCCTGCACTAGTTGTGGTGAAAATAGAGAACAGTGAAAACTGTGAACAGGAAGTTATGACCCGAGTTCAAGTAGATACAATGGTTGTGAGGGTGGCTTCACAATAGGACCTGAGAACCAGCCTGAAAGTGCCAGGGATTAACAACACTCTTGCAAGGAACTTTGTATAATAAGGAATTCCATATAATATGAAGTATATAATTTCAGTCATCAATAAATAAAGAACTCAAAAATTTATTATCATTAAAAGTAGAAGAATTTTCTGGAAGACAGTTTTCTATTTCATAATTAAGTTGTAATTAACAACCAGATTTTCCTGCAGACAATACCAATCCATACCATAAAAATATCAAAAAGAAGTAAATATTCCTTTCGAACCACAAAATAAAGTTGAAATAAAATCATTAGACTAATTAACAAGAGAAAGCAACTTGTAACATTAGATCGGATATGTATAAAATAAACTGCAAATATTGGAATAAACTTAACACCAAGCTTATTGGGTAAACACTAAGAAAAACTGAATTACAAAAATTGAAACATTTTAAATACATTAAATTTGGACCAAATGAGAAGTCAGCTGTTTTGTTTTATTTTACAATAGTGACTCCACAACAAGTTCCTGAATTGTTATGTCACAATAGTTAATTATGGTTACATATCATAATTCAGAATAAGTTGCATGAAAGCAATATGCTGTCCTCACCCCACAACCATCACATGGGTTAGTATTCTATAGACACAATATTAGATTAGATTCCAACAATTTGTGGGTTTTTAATGTTTTTATAATTTTACCCGCAAATAGGTTGAGTGAGTTGCAAACGACAACCAATCCTTGGCATGCCATCAGAATCTAGGAATTCTCGTGCATCGTTGTTAGGTTCCATGTTTGGATCTAATCCAAAGAAGGAGTCTTTCTAAAAAAAAAATGATGGTTTTAGTTTTTGTAGTCGTACAAGTAAAATTAAAAGATTAACCTAAACTTAAAAGTATTTTCCTTATTAAACTAAATAAAAATATTTAATAAGAATTTCATCAAAAATTCAAAATATTTGTTATATGAAGTTGGTAGTAATACTTACTGTTGGTAGCATAACAGAGTGTGACTTGTAAATACAACCATGAGCAAATCCTCGATCATGTGCAGCCTTGTTAATAACCATAGCATCTTCCATATCATAACCCTAGTGATAAACATTATTTCATCATCATATAATAAGAAACACAAGCACAAAATGCCATGACCAACTCAAAAAATTAGATACACTTTCTTAAATCAATCGAATGGGATTAAAGAAATGAAGTGGAAATACAAAAAAACATTTAAAAAACAGGAGTAGTAAAAATCCTCTCTTACCGTATATGATATAACTGCAACAATAGCATTTGTTCCCATTGCAAAGTCATCTAACTTGATATAATCATAATGTGCAGGTCTGAAAAGTGGAGAAGCTGGTGTTTGCAACCTATACATCTTAGCTTCTGATTGCCATTGCAAAGTGTAGGATGCAGTACCCATTGTTTGTTTACCCATCTGAAAATATATATTCAAAGACTGTAAACCCATAAAAAATAATACATTAAAGGAACTTCTATTCACTATGGACTGTGAATACACAAATGAAGACTCATTTGTCGAAGACAAATGTATCATTTATCAACCAAATAACCATCCTCTTTTCTAATTTTGAAAGTATGAAATAAGTTTTATTTGTACCGACACTTGTTAAATTTCACATAATAAACGATGTTCTTAAGCAATTCCGAACTATGAAATCTTCAATATAGAAATGGAAATATATTATTACACAAAAACAGATATTTTAGCAACATTAAATTTAAACAAAAACATTTATGAGGTAAAAACTAAAATATTCTGTTTATTCTCCCAAAACCTTTACAAGTTAGCTATAAGAACCTACAATTCCGAATGAGAATAAGACGGGCTGATCTGTTTCATCAACTCCCTGCAATTAGATGGATGGATGGGTTTCCATGAGATGGGATTCCACAAGTTATCTATTGCTGCAAAAGCAACCCCTAAAATGTTAAAATTTCACATAATTTTTTCCTCTTAAAGGATCAAACATTTTTATGAACTTCCCAAATTGGAGAGGTACATTTCGTTAGTTGTTTGAGGATAAAGATCACTCTACATATTGCATGTTTTGCTGCTTGATTTGGCTGCAGTGCAGTCAGCTGCTATAGTTATAATACAGTTACACTACACGATACATTTTGCCAAGACGAGTTTCTTGATGGTTTCATCATGTTGGTGAAAATTGTCATGGCTGTGGTGCAAATTTTTGCCATGGACATAAAGCAATAATTAGCCAATTTATGTTTATTGAGCAATTTAGGTGAATAAACTAACATATATGATATGCATGTTATTTTTACCGCATCAAATGACAGTGCAGTCAATCATTTATGACATACCTCAAAGTTAAAATATGAAGTATTTTGAAAAGGTTTACCAAAAGCAAAGTGTTTTACTCTATATTAAAGACACTTGTTTAGCAAAAGATCTAATAAAAAATACACATTTTTTAAACATTTGTTTTATTTTGCCCTAGTTGAGGTTCAGGAAATAAATCTTGGATACTTCCTTTCTACTTCAACTGAATTCCAACATAACTTGAAAGAAAGCAAGTTCTTACAATCACATACTTGTTATGCATGACCCAGTGTCATATACTTAAACAGAAACTAGGAACGTTTAGATGGTATCTCATCAAGATTTTTGGCACCAAAAATTTTGTCACAACAAGCTAATGTTTATTGCTAATCTCTTAATATTTTTTTATATTTTAAATACTTCTTTGACATGTAATTCATGTTATGTATACGACACGTTCAGTTTTATGAATGCCTCAATTTATTGTGAGAACTGATAATCTTGAGAAACAATTAATAAAAAATGATAGATGATCGTTCATCAGGCCCTAGATTACCCATTCAGTATACTTATCAAATTGACAAGACAAAAACCTTTCACACCAATAAAATGTTATGTTCTTCTCTTAAAATATTTCAGACATTTCATCCTCTAAGCCTAATATAAAGACAATAAGAAGAGCGAAACCTCATCTTCCTTCACATACTCTGTTTTTTTGGACTAGCAAGGGAAAACGTGGATAACAAACAAATAAATTAATACTACAAATACATATGTTTAAGGTAACAACATTTCCCATAAATTCTTTCTTTTTTATTGCGGGGGGTGTGTTTCCTGTATGATATAAATTTAGCACATCCAGATATTAAAAAACATTTAAAATAACTACTAACCTGACATTGGTACATATTCCGAGGACTTTGGTTGCAATCTGGCATAGGAATAAGACATGCCAAGTTACTAAGAAAACTTGTTTCAGATATTTCTTGGTGAGTAGTAAGCTACAAATAGAAAAAAAAGTAATTGCTTCAACAATCTGTAAAAGTAAAAGAATAAATATTGTATACAAATTTTAATGACCTTTAACATCATTCATTAACTTTCAGGTGACTTGCACAAATGAAAACAACCTTAAGAGTTCTCTCAGTATACAAGAGCATTCATGTTCCTTAAAACATAGTGCAAACCAATGAAACTCTATTTCACGAATCCCCACATCTTTATATAATGTTCTGTTTTATAATTAATTAAAGTTGAAATTAATGCCAAAAGTTCTCAACAAACAACAAAAAATTTCTCATGTATCTCCATCAAATCTCCAGTTGTTGATCACTGATTGAGTCAAAGCAAAATTTCCCTGTAATTTCTAGGATCACTTCTACCTTCACTTGAGCTATTTTCACATTTCTGAACTTAATTACTCGTAATAATTTAACTCAACTTTTCTCACTAAAATCTAATAGAAATGTCTCATTACATGAAAAGTATTTCTATCAATCCATTTTTGATAGTTTCACAAAATGAGTGTTGCATGAAACTTTGAGTGCATGTACAAATGTATTGAAAGGAGTTTGGTTTCCTGAAACTTGTTTCATCGGTAAGCATTGTGCTATATACTAGTATACAAGAGTCACACACACACACAAAAATAGTACACACCCCTGGATAAGCTTCATTCTTAACAATACAAATATCCATATAAAGCTGCTCGAGAGTGCCAATTAGTTCAACACGATTGCAACTTAAATTAATCACAGGTCGCATCATGCGAGCAGGTCCTACAAATAGAAAGATACCTGGAAATTGCACTTTCTCTCCAGAAACCTTTGGGATAAAACCAATTTCCATAAATTCAGGCACCTGGAAAAAATTGCTTTGCACAATTATTTACAAAAATGAGTTGGAAGAAAAACTGTTGAGAATACTTTTATAGCCAAAGAATTAAGTATTATATTCTAGAATTAATTAAATGTATTGATACACAAGAATAAATGACAATGTTATGATTGCTTGTTCAATTAATAGATTGGTCAAATTTTACAAAGTTCACAGAAAACAANTTGTTCAATTAATAGATTGGTCAAATTTTACAAAGTTCACAGAAAACAAATGAGAGTGAAGTAAAGTTTCACATTACAAGAAAAAAACATATATTACAATAAAAATGTAAAACTATATATTTTATTTTTGTAATTATATACCTTTCTGCAACACTATTATATCTTCATATATTATTGTATATTTGTATAGTGTTATTTATTCATGTATATTTGTACATTGCTTCTTATGTTTTGTCTCTTTCTCTGATCGATTTTAGGATTATTTACAATGTACAGACACCTACACATACCCATACCCATGTACAAGCAATTGCTTTTAATGAGTTACAATTGTACCTACTACTTTGTAATTTAAGTTAAAGAAATAAAAATTATACAACTAAATACATAAAACACACATTAAATGTATTGAAAAAATTTTGTTTGATTTATGGTATTCAAAACTCTATCTGTACATCAACATAAGCATCACTTACAGTTAACATGATATAACATACCAATAACAATAGAAGCTTTATTGTCAAAAAGCAGTTGCACATGGAGGGCAATAAACAAAATTAATCTCAAGCAAGGGACCATCCACTCAATTCTGATCAAAGGCCCATGGGCAATGGCAGTTTTAATATTTATAAAAGAGGTTATTTAACAAATACAGGTTGCTATCCATCTTTTTCCAAAATAAATCAAATATATTAAATATAATACAAATTCAAGATTAATAACAAAAAAAGTATTAAGGAATTGGGAATTAGATTGGAAGATTGGTAGGAGAATGAAATGTGATTTACCTCGAGGACATATAAAGGGAATGGTGTCCTACTTTGCACACAAATCTGTATTGTAGTACCTCTTAATGTAGCACACAAAATCTGTATTGTAGTACCTCTTAATGTAGCACACAACATCTTTATCAAATGTCCTTTTAGTTTAAAAAAATTGAATATACTCATTTTGTTCCAAGGCACCAAAACTTATCTTAATGCCATGGGTTTCTGTGGCTTTGTACTTACACAAAATTCAAGGGCTATTTATTCTGTTAGGTACACTAAAATGTATGATTTGAACATATGATAAAATATTTTAGCATTTTGTTTAATTTGACTTAGTTTGTTCTTAACCAATCGAACAAAAAACAGTTTGATTTTTTGTATGGTATAAAGAGTGAATTCCATATCCAAAAGTAAAGAAAAAGAAAAAAAAGAAGATAAGAGTTTCAAACTAATTAAGACATCAAATAATTTATAAACATGAACTTTTCAAGGTGGTTTTACATTGTGAAGTATGAAATAATTAATTAAATTCACACATTGTCTACCTGGAAAGGTCATTTATAGAAATAATTTAATAGTGAATATAATGTGTTAGGTGCTATTATAAGAGAAACCAAGGTATCCAGAATATAAATTTTACTGACAACAATTACAAAAAAAATTTCCTGCATGCTAGTATTATGTCTTATTATTCATATAAATTTAGTTGTTTATGAACTCAACCCTGGCACGGTTGTGTACATTAATTTTGTAGCCCCACCTTGGCCCAGGTTGTCTCCAGTTTTCCTTCAGGTAGAGGCGGATTTTTTATAAAGACTCGCTAGGTTCTTGCCTAGAGACGGAATCAATTGATATAATTATTAGTGAATTTAGTGTTATTTAATAGTTACAAATTATCAACAATACTTTCTGAGTGATTTATAGCTTGATATATATTTATACTTTTCTATGTTTTATTAAATACAATATTTGTGGGTATTTGTTAATACTATAACAAGTGTCGAACAATTTTTTTTTCGTTAGGAGTATGTTGAAATGTTAAATTCGCCTCTACCTTAGCACCCAAGATCGGAATTGATGGGATGGTCTCTTGCTTGCTTCCGTAGAGTAAATTAGTTTATTGTCCTCCACGTGGTCATACACAGTTTGTAACTGCTTTTTTGACAATAAAGTTTACTTATTTATTTACTGGCAAAGGCACATGCTGCTATGGTAGAGATGAAGTGGTTCCATGGATATACGTCGTCATATTTTTATACACGTTTAATACAGTCAACACTACACAAATATACTAGAACATTGTTGTTCCTTACAAATTATTGATCTTAAAATTAGCTGTAGCATGTCTTATTTTACTTACAACTTTTCCTTCAATTTTTGAAAGACGAAGTTCCCGAACAAAATTCTGAGCATCATTATCAGCAATATACCCATGAATACAACCTTCCAACATAACCACATAATATTCTTGAATATTAATGGCAGAAGCAGTCACTGAAGTAACAGGTACCATGCCCATAGTGACAAGTATTGATGGAATTTTGCTAACAACAGAAGAGTCAGGTACAGGGGACACTTCACAGTATTTTGTTAAATGATTAAGAAGACCACAAGGTGCTCCATCAGGAGTATGTACAGGGCAGATGAAACCTACAACAGTCAGAAACCCCACACTTTTTGTAATTAAATAATTTTTGGCATTTTTTGATATTATTGTACCTGAAAAAGATTTTTACCCCTAATGCAAAAGAAACCTGATTGAGTATGAACCACACACACACAAACTACAGCATAAAAGAGTACAGAAATTGTGTGGCCATATTATAATTTTAAAATACTTAAAATTTAAAACAAAACCATCTTTACCAATGAATGTTTACATCTGGAAAAAAGTTGGCTTCTAAATAAGAGCTTTTCATTACTGTTAAAATATTAAAGACTTTGTGAAACACAAATTCCTAAAAATTACATTTATTTCAATCCTATTTTCTATTTTGTCTTGCAGCACTGACAAAGATATTGTTAATTCAATATCAAAACTAATGTGCATATTATTCCCATAATTTTCTTTCTTAATCCATATTACTGTATTTGTCCGAATGAAGTCTCACCTTTTATTTTCGACAAAATCGCCCAAATGCAGGGGGAACTATTTTTGGAGTTTGGAACGGGAAAGCTCAGTTTCGTGGGTGAAAACGAGTTAAGCAAACAAGCCGTATTCGTAACACCAATATAACATCGACCGACAATCGATGATTGCGGGAATTGACGCTCATTCCAAGTGGAAACCCGAACTAGTCCATGTCGTCTACGAAAGACCGATTGCAGTCATCGTGCCGACCTGACACGATTCTGTCGAGAGACGGGGATCTTCTTCGACACTAACTTCAAACTGCGAGTTCTGGAGGAGATATGGAGGATGTTACTAGTACTACAGGAAAGAAATGAAGAGATGAAAGAAAAAATACATTGCTTGAGAGAGTAGACCCAGCAAATGAGAAAGTAGTTATGACTGCTAATGAAATAACGCAACAGGTGGAAAAAGTTAATGTACAAGGGATGGAGGAAAGGATTATCAACGTAATAGATGTCCCCAAGGAAGTTTGCAGTTATACAGTATACACGGAAGTTATACAGTAGCTTGCAGAAAGTGGAAAGGTACGGTGATAAAGTGGTCGAGATGATGATGTAAAAAGTGCGTAAGCTAGCCGAAGGAATACTGACAGAAGGGGAAAAAGAGCGGAAAAGGATGGAGAGTGATGTACATGACATGCGGGGTAAAAAGTGACGGAATATTAGGTAAACTGAGAAATGCGACACAAGGATTAGGAGAAGAATACAGAGATACTAATGAGAATAGTTAAGCGCTTTGGCAGGCAAGACAGTTTTGAGCTAAATTATATTTTGGAATTCGATAGAAATACACCGGTAAAGTTCAGGAAAAGGAAGAGGGTATAATTGGAATTTGCATCGTATAGAAAGGATGATTATATAGAGCCAATTAGGTGCTACAAATGCCAACGTTTCGGGCATTTAGCACGGTTGGAAAAATATACTTTTTGTGGATATTGCGGAATGAGGGGACACTGATATGAAGATTGTACGAAAAAAAAGAGCGTACCGCATTGTGTTAATTGTGAAAGAAGAGAGAAAATATGTAAACATTTAACGCGTGATAAAACTTGCGAGGAATATGTAAGGAGGAAGGAGAACTTGCGAGAACTATATGACAATGGGTATTACCTTATACAGATAAATACTTAGAGTAATAAAATAGGAACGGGTCAGCTAGTGAAGTACATGAAGAAAAACAAGGTTGACATTTGTATTGTACAAGAACCGTATGTATGCCACAACAAATTAAAATTTATTCCATTGGGATATAGGGTTATATTTGAACTGCAGGGTAAAGTGGCAGCTAATAGAAAAAATTTTACTTATAAAAGAATATTGCACTGAATATGTATTAACGATGTTAATACAAAAAATGGGTACAACAGTGGTGTTAGTAAATGTATATGTGCAATATAGAAAAAAAGCACACGAGAACATTTGGTTGAGAAAATATTAAAAAATTACAAAGCATACGTTGTCTGTGGAGACTGGAACGCCAGATCATCGATGTGGGAAGACAGTATTATTAATACACGTAGAACGCAGCTGGAAAAATTAATATTGCTAAATCAAAGATTGCAAATATATACGGCAAACATACCTTCCAAACACAACATGTTTGCTCTATAATATATTTGACAATGTGTAATAAGGAAAAGACTGTGCGAATCAGAGACTAACAGGTAAAGCGACGGGTAGAGTGTGATCATAAATTGATAAGTTTCCAAGCTGGAAGTGACAGAAGAGAACGATGCACGACAGGATTCAACAGGAATAAAATTAAATTACCGTAAAGTAAATTGGGAGAGATACTTAAAGGAACATGAGAATGATGGGGAATATCAAGTAATAGAAATGGAGGACATAGACGGGCTTATTGATGGACTGCAACTGCACATATTATGGACAATTGCAAGATATTGTAGGAAAAAAGAAGAGGGATACAGAATTGGGCATTGTTGGTGGGATGATGAAATAACGCAGATAAAAATATTAAATTATTACGACGAAAAGTACATAAAGAGTTAAAAAATGCAGAGCAGAAACAGAAATGGAATGAGGAAGACACGGAAAGAGCGCAGAAAAATGTTTGGGGTTTACTTTATGTGATATGGAGAGAGAAAATGAAAACGAGGATGGTTTGGAACAACGTAGCGGATAAAGGAAAAATGGCAAAGGGAAGGACAAATACAGGATTAGCACTGTTATACGACTTTCTAACAGATGTTGAAAATTAAGAGTTACATCCAGTAAGGTATGAGGAAGTAACATCTTTAATCCAGCTTGTAACAGAAAAAGACAAGAGAAAGAATAAAAAACTCAAACAAAATAAAGTGGCGGGTTTCACAACATTAGCAACGAGATGTTACAGAACACAGTCAGAATATATGTAAAGGATAGAACAGGGACATTTAATGCTTGCTACACAAATGGGTATTACGTTAAGGCATGGAAAGTGGACCTGTTATAAATGTTCATAGAAGGAGTTGATAGGGATAGGACAAACTGCAAATCTTACCGACCAATTTATTTGCTGCCTGTAATAGGAAAGGTTCTGGATGGAATTACTGTTGACGCAGTGGTGAATGCGCAGAATGAAAATAATTTCAGTAGATAGCAATATGGTTTTACAAAGGGGCGGGGAACGGAAGACGTTATTACGGAGATGGTAAGAAGAATTAAAGTACGGACAACAAAGTATGTACTTCTAATTTCAGTTGATTTTGAAAGTATATTCGACAGAGTGGACTGTGGGGAGTTAATTGATTGTTTGGAGAAGATTAATTTAACAGAATGAAAAAAACTAATACGGTAACAGTTTCTGGTATTGGAATTTGAGAATGAAAAGTTAATACGAAAAATGAACAGAGGGTGCCCCCAAGGAAGTTTAACTGGTCCAATGCACTGGAATGTATTGCTGAATGAAATGATGGAATGGACACGGGAAGGAGAAGAAATTGTAGCGTACGCTGATGACGTTATGTTACTTCTGTATGGGAATAGTAGGAGGGATATACAGGAGAAAGGGGAGAGACTCCTCCGAAAATGTATAGCCAAAAGTGCGTATAAGAAACTGGCACTTTCACGAACAAAGACAAAAAGGATGGTTGTTGGAATGAGGTACAACAGGACTAGGAGCGGAATTGTGAAAGTTGGGACTAGCGTGTAACAATACGGAAACAGATGAAATACTTAGGTATAATACTCGATGAAAGGTTGACATTCACAAAACATATTGAGTTCATATCAAACAAAGTGAAGAGAATGTATCACAATCTCCTACACTTAGGAATAGACAAGTATATAATTGGGAAAAGAGAATTGCGTTACTTGTATAAGGGAATATTATTGCCAATAATAGGATATTGTGCAAGTGTACGGTGAGATAGAATCAATTTAAGTCATATCCAACGTAGACTAAGAAGCCTACAACGACTATGTACGGGACAATGGAGTGGTGGTTATAGGAGTATCTCAACAAACGGTCTCCAGGTATTGTTAAAACTTATACCAATAGACTTAGAACTACATAAACTAGCGCTACGATACAAGGTGTGAAAAGGCGAGACTATTGTACTACACGGATTAAAAATAAATAGGGAATCAAAATATTGGAGGAAGCAAATAACAGACAAGCTGCTCATGTGTTGGCAAATACGATGGGACGTCGCAAAGAAGGAACGTGGACTATTAATTTATACGTGAAGTAACATTTGTAGAAAAATAAAATAAAATGGTTTAGGTCTAAAGCACCCTTAATACAGATTTTGAAAGGACGCAGCGACTTTAATGATTATTTAACAAAATGCTATATGTATTTACAGAAAGGAAAAAGAAACGGTGGACTCGCGTATTACTCGAATGTGAAGTAAATAGTTTCGAAAGATGGTGAATTCGTGAAATGAAAAGGACAGGAAACTTCATACCGGACAATTGGGTAAATTATATACGAGACGAGACCATAATGGAGGAATACGCGTGTAAATTATTTCGTGTAAGGATTGTGATAAAGAAATAAATGGATAAGTTGTTAGATGGAAAATAACCTGTAGAAGAAGGAATATTAACTTTAATATGATGCGAGATCAAAGTGCCTAAGGGTAATAGGCAAAACGCCAAGGAACAAGGATGAATGAGATGCAATAAAATGAAAAAAAATGGGCAAGCGAAGTTTACTTAAAGAAGGAGGAGAGACGGGAAAGGAGGCATGCAGAAAAGGTGCGGCTGTTGCAGCATGGGATAGAAGATACAATACAGAAAAAGTTAGTAGAAATACAAGTGCGACTCCGGCAAGCGGTAGTCACGGCTCACCGGGGTTAACTTGAAAAGTATGAGAGATGGTGCGGGGGGAATACTTAAGGATAAGTTAGAAAAAAAATGATGTGCTACTTGGGCGGTCCAATAAGTGTGGTAGCAGAGCTACTTGAGAACAAATTGAGTCAGCTAGAGAAGAAAATCTTAGGAACGATGACAATTCTAGCAGAGCAAGTCGTGTCAGACGTTGCCGAGAGGTTCAATGTTGATAGACTTTTAAAACAGGAATAAATATTGCAGGGGACATGAACAAAGAGTATATAACATCATCTATTATTAGACTGGCACAATCAGTAGAAGATACAGTAAAGGAAAGGATAGGAACGATAAAACATTAAGAAGTAACGTACGTGGTAGTGGCCAAGAGAGGGCAGGGGGATGGCCGGAGAGCGGGATATGCTGTGATAATAGAGAATGCGGGAAAGTTTACAGTAGGCGATAGAGGAAAGGATAAAGAATAAGCTGAACGAAAACGAGATGGTACAGGAGCGTACGAATTGGCAGACAACAGGAAACAGGAGAGCGACGAGAACAGGAGGGCGAGAGCACGTAACAGACAATGGTTGACGACACAGAAGCAGAGAACTAAGGTCACAGTTACGTTTATATCAGCAGAACATACAATGAGGGATAACCGGGTTGCGGGAATTATTTTCGTACCCGAAAAAGGAAAATGTGGACATGGCGTGCATCCAAGAACCGTATCATCCAAGAGGGAAGCCATGCCATATACCTATTCGAACTAGGTGCGTACATGAAGAAATCCGTGGACAGTACTGCAGAAACACATCGAAGTAATGGTATTAAGAGAACACTGCTATGACAATATGCAGACTGTGTTTGTACGCAAAGGAGACCATGAGACACTAATACTTTATCTTGTACACACCGTCTTGTACTTTATCACGCCATTGCTGTAGTACTTTTTAAATAACTTATAACCATTTCAAAAACTATTTTCTTGCATGATTGTTGTGTCTTATGATTCATATTAATTTAGTTTTATGTGTACTCTACTTTGGCACGGTTGTGTACATAAATTCTGTAACCCCATCCTGGCCCGGGTTTTTCTCCGTTTTTCCTTCGGATAGAGGCGGATTTCTTATACAGGTTCTCTAGGCTTTGTCTAGGGGCGTGTTTATTGTAACAATAAATCGTGAATTTAGTGTTATTTCAATTCTTATGATTTTTAAACACTATACTCAGAATAATCTATAGTTCGATAATAACT
>NNCF01127803.1:311507-329437 GCA_002313205.1 Laupala kohalensis
TGATGGGATGACCCCTTGCTTGCTTCCGGAGAGTAAATTAGTTTATTGTCCTCCACGTGGTCATAAACAGTTTGTACCGTTTTTTGACAATTAATTTATTACAATTTATTATTATTATTACTATTATTATAATAAACGACTACTGCAACTATGGACGAAAAATCAGATATGGGTTGCAAAAAATGACAAGAGGTGCTCGACCAATACCGAAAGAAAAAGACGATAATCATGGCCGACACAAACGCACGGACGACGCTGTGTGGGTCCAAATTTCCTGATACAGCATTGCTTAACAATAGAAAATGAATACGAAAAGAAGACGTTTAGGAGGAATGAAAAGACATCACTAACAGACTACAGAATTGGAAAAGTATTTTATACAACAAAATCCCCTAGAAATTTCTCAAATGATTGCATGAATTAGAAATGTGGCGATTGTTGGTGGAGTTGGTAGAATTTTTTAGAAATTACTATATGGTCGTGAAGAAATATGCCATGAGGAAACACTCAAGTATATCTTGTATGTAAAAGTCTTTGTCCGTAAAGCTCTTCTCAGGTTTTCCGCGTATCAAAAATCGCAAAAGTGTACTTTCGGAAAATATAATATACTGCACAAAATTTGTTTAAAACGGACAGCATAAAATTATTTAAGGTAACGTAATTTTTCGTAGAATCATGGCCGAAATCATAGTATAGACTGAATCATTACTTCCAATAAACCACCAAGCTCAAACAAGTATTTAGAATTATTATTTTAACAATTACATACATCGCTTTGAGAAAAAATCGCGAATAAAACACGTGCGCGATTTGCTTATTTAAGGCCAAGCACATTATAAAATTACAAAATATTCATGCAATTATTTAAACACGGAAGCATACAGCTTAAAATACTAGTACATTTATTCACACGCTTGGTAAAAGCGAGAATTTGTTATTCTGTTTTCGTAACTTGTGTCAGAAGTAGGTTAAAAATGTTTTATAGAAAAAGAAAAATTGAATGAACAAGTTAAAACAAATTAAGTTTCATTTTTGAAGCACCGTGGCACGACAACAAGCACAGAGACTTCCGAACACAGATGCAACACTTGGCGTGTACAGGAATATGTACACCTTCATATCACCTTCATATGAGGAGAGATTTTCGACCCAAGTTAGTTTTGACTAAGGGGTAGCAATTTTGTTGCGTGTATCACTACATTTGGAAACATGTTATACAGCAAAAATATCATTTCTTTCTCGTAAAATGACGGATAATAGTGATTTTAAAAACTACCCCGATTGGAGAGCTTATAGAACGAGAACGACTGCTGCTCCTATCTTAAAAATATTTTATACCTTCTTTGTATAATGAAATATAATGATTATTTTTTATATACATATTTTTCTCAAAAACCTGTTTTGCGATAAAAAGCCGAAACCGCGAACAGGCACCTTAGGGGTGGGTTTCAGAGGGTACTGCCAGATGGGCAGTTTTGAACTACTCCCTTGGTGTTGCTAGTTATGCTGAAATTTTTAGATGTATGTTTTATGGGTGAGGTTTTTTTCATTGGGTTTCTGTACAAGTGGTTCACCAAAGTTTATGATCATCCTGCCATATTCGTCCCTTGTTATAATAAATATTTAAAATATGTACATTGATGAGCTATCTCAATAATGAGTTGCTGTAAGGGGGTGATACAAAGTTTGTTTAATTCATCTTTTTTATACGAGCAATATGTCATCATATAGTAATGTAAGGTCAATGTTAATTTATAGGATATCAGATAATTTATCGTAATACATACTAGAGCATGGGATTTCCGAGTATGTCTCAAGGGGAACCTGAAAGACAGTTTTTATATCTTTGACAAAGACAATACTGACTCTCACTTTTTGGAGGATTTTGCAAACAAACCTTAAATCAAAATGTTTATTATTTTTGAAATTGTGTAAATATAGAGGTTGTGTTACACTAGTATGTAAATATTTCAATAATTATATCATAGCGTACATAATGAAGTTCCTGAGTGAAAAAGGGAAACCTTTATGAAATACACTCTTCTGTGTACTTGTTTATTTTCTTTATATGTTGTTATAAAGAAAAGTTTACGGTAAAAATTCTCTCCCACGCTATATTGTCCTTATATCAGATTATACCAAAAGTCATTCACACAGTCTTTTGACTTCATTTTAAAAGTTCTAACTTTCAGCATATTTCAAACAATTTCCTGTTCATGTACCCAGTGTTATCGTCTTCTACAAGGATTGTGGTAGACAAAATAAATAGGTAATGTTAAGAGAGAAAAAAATGCCTATGTTGTAAATGGCACATACATCAAAGGAACATCTGAAAGTCTTGAGTGGAGGAAGTAAGTACATTCACAACTCCCTTACCATTTCCAATGTCAGTGACTTCTAGGATCTCCACAGAGAATTAGTTTACTAGAGAAAATCCAGTTTTCCAGAGAAGCTCATACAGTTAGCCTTATATTATAAGTTTTTCCAGTGAACAGTGGTTGTTTATGTAAAGTTAGATTGAAAGAAAACTTTCACTCACCCCATGCATCAGGAAGCAGCTGACGTGCCTCTGTAGTCCTCATTTCCTGAAAAAATGAACCTCTGTGAACTGCTCTAAAATGAGACATGTATCTCATATGATTTATATTTTCAGCCATAATTGTAAGACCTATAACAAAACATTTCAAAAATATTTGAATGTATAAAACAATAATTATAATTTTCATTGTATTTAGCAATATCGATATGCTAAAAAAAGAAGAAAAAAAAGAATTTCCCCCTCTCAGCTCATTTCTTTTTAATATACAAGAAATAGGGACAGTGCACTTTCTTTTTCACAGCTGAGAAATGTTTACTTCAGTGTTGTCAATACTAAAAGACAACCAGGAAATGATTGCCATCGACAAGACAATACAGAAATTCTTCTAAAAACTGTGGATGATTACCTGATCATGCTACAAGAAATAACATATAGAACCATTTCATCATAAATGGGATATTAGGATACTATATTATAAAAGTCTACTATTGTATTGAATACTAATTAATCTCATGATCTATTTTTGTAGCCTATGTATTTCAAATATTAAGTATACATACTCAACGTTTCAACTTTTAATCAAGTCATTGTCAGGAGTAATATACAACACATGTCAGGACATATAATAACTAAAAGTCAAAACGTTGACTATGTATACTTAATATTAGAACTACAAAGTCTACAAAAAAAGGTCGTTAGATTCATTAATATCAACAGGATATTTAGCAACTCTCTGAAATTACTATAATGGATAAAAATATGTAAAAATTTACAAATCTAGACAAAGTGATGAAGTGATAATATCGCATTTTTTCAAACATCAGGAATTGTAATTATGATAATACTCTAATACAGCAAAGTGGTAGTAATACATGGTAAATATGAACAAATTGTAAAATTTATTTTTGATCAAGTCTGACAAAATCCAATGATGGATAACTAGTTTAATAAGAAGGTAAAAATTTTATGATGATCAAAATTTATAACTGTAATGCCCATTCCAGGTAATTTCCAATCCTATTCCATTAAATTGTTATATAAATATGGCAATGACTTCTACAGTATATTATGTAGATATTTGTGGCTATATAAAATTATCCAAATAAATTAATACCATGATGTTAAACATACTTGATATGAACTTCATACAAGATGTTCTGGAAATATACCAACATGAAGACAATAACTTCCAAATAGTTTATTCAAAATAGGAGATACAAGGAAACAATGTAAACAAGTGTAATAATTAGAAAACCAGATATTTTATTCCTAACAAATGCTTGTATTCTACTTTTTTAATAGTAAAAGCTATTAGGTGGTAAAAATTACATGTTTGATTGAAAAAATGCAATCACTGTATTTAAAATGTTTATAACTTCATTAGCCAGAGAAAATTTAAAAAGTCCCATGTAGTAATTCTATACAAAACATTTTCACCAATAAGCCGACTTCATTATTTTTTATAAAATAAACTAAGAGTAACAAAAATAATTCTTATTCAGTGAATGATCAGTGTTGTGTTTGTGACGATATTTATTAATTTCAATCTTCTACTTGCAAAATATAATGATTTTTTTTAACACTGCTAAAAACAACCATACACGTTATTCAGGAATGTTATTAAGAGACATTTCATTGTTGACATTCCAACTGCTCAGATCGTCTGATCATTCGGGCAGGTATTCTTGTCGTCCGTTATCTTGCTAGTCGTGTTCTAAGAAAGCTGTAAAGATATTTTTCATACAAATGGATAGATTTTTGATGGAAAAAAAAACATTATGCAAGTACTAATAAGGATCATGCATCGACGTGTAATGTGCGTGAAAAGAAGAGGAAATGCTGAAATACGAAGACAGCTACTTGAATTTTGGTTTCACTTCAATAGAAATCAGCGATGAAGAGAGATCTGTTCTCAAGTTCTATCATCCCAGAGCATGAATCCAAGTAAATTGAGGTGGCACCTTCGAACAGCGCATCCCCACATGGTCGATAAACCACGTGAATATTTTACCAGAAAAATGACAGATATCCAACAATTTTCACTAAGCAAGCGTCCGCCCAAAAATAATACGTTGTTGGCGTCATTCAAGGTGGCATATAGAGTAGCGAAGTGCAAAAAGACCCACACTATTGTTGAGGAATTAATTCTATTGGCTGCTGTGGACATGGCTAATAGGAGAAAATGCGGGGAAACTTCTGGCAAATATTCTTTTGTCACACAACACCATCAATCAAAGAATCCAGCAAATGGCACAGGATCTCAACGATCATTTAATAGAAAAAATGAAAGGAAATGAATTTGAACTGCAACTGGATGAGGCCACTCACAGCAATAAGGATGCACATCTCGTCTGCTATGTGCGTTTCATTGGTTGTACTATCGTTGAAGACCTGTTTTGTAAAAGCATTGCTGGAAGTGCAATGGCTGAAGATATGTTCGATATCCTTGACAAATTCATGACAGAAAATGATTTGTATGGACAAAGTGGATCGGTGTGTGCACTGATGGTGGCTGATCAATGTCTGGTCAAGACGGAGGACTACCGGCGGTGATTCGTCGCAAAGTCCCGAATTGTTTGTGGACCCATTGCATCATTCACAGAGAAGAACTTGCATCGAAATTGCAGTCTTCCGTTGAATCTCTTCCTAGAATGTGTAATAAATGTAACTACATAAAAACTACGCCACCAAAGCCAAATTTTTCAAAAACCTTTGCGAGGATTTGAAGGTCGAGCACACGTCCCTTAAATACTACTGCAGCTCACATTGGCTCTCACGTGGCAATGTACTATCTCCAACTTTTGAACTTCAACAAGAAATTTCCAATTTCTTGAAAGAAAATGATCATGTGAACACCAATAATTTTGTAGATTCAGACTTCCTGCTGAAACTGGCATACTTATGCGACATATTTGAAAAACTAAATGCGTTGAATGTTTCTTTTCAGAGCCATAACATTCATATATTGAAGACTGAAGAAAGGATTTCAGCATNACATTCATATATTGAAGACTGAAGAAAGGATTTCAGCATTCAAGATAAAACTGCAGATAAATATGAATGATAATGGAGACAAAGATTGTTTTCCTGTATTGCAGCAGTATATAGTCTGTAGTGAAGATAAGGTTTCACGTAGTATGCTGACAGTTTTCACAAAGCACCTGTTACAATCAGCTGACTGGTTTGCAAAGTACTTCCCAGAAGGCCAAACAAAGAAGTCTGTGTGGATCCAAGATCCATTCCATGTTGAAGCTCCAAAGGAATTCACTTCACAAGAAGAAAATCAGATTAAACTATCAAATGACAAAAGCCTGAAAGCAAAATTCACTTGCTTGGATTTGACGGAGTTTTGGATATCTATAAAAAAATGAGTTTCCCATTCTAAGTACAAAAGCGATAAGGGTTCTTATTCCCTTTGCGACTTCATATTGTTCAAAAATTAAAGTCGAAAAAGAAATGGGAGTAGCAGTCACAAGCTTTATTCCGTGATTTGAATAATTGTGCAGTGAGCAGCAAGCTCACCTGTCACACTAAATCAAAACACATATACCAAGAGCATTTGTAAGGGTATTTTATTACTAATTGAATTTTATTAATGTGTTTTCGCATCAATTACAATTAAAGTACTTGCATGAATATAAATACGAATTGTGTTAATTATGTTTACCACTTCTCTAATTTCTTCTTCACAGTTGTACATAATATACCACAGATAGATATTGTATGACAAGGGCACCGTGAGAAAATTATAATTCTCTGAAGAGTGCCATGAATTGAAAAAGTTTAGGAACCCCTGGTCCAGCACAATGACTGCTATCTCATAAGAATTGTACATGTAAGAATTTATGTGTAAATATGTGTACATAATGTGTTAGAAGTACGATAAGTAAATGTTCACTATATTTCTCAGCATTACAAATGTAACTTGTTACAATGATTACATAACAATAATACTTCTCTTTTTCGACCACACAGGATCACTTTAGTCAGTCCATTATCCATGCTTATTTGAAGGTTCTGTTCGGTAATAGTTATATAATGTAGTGCCGCAAAGAGACAAGATTATATTTTTTATTTTTCATCAATATATTACGATCAATAATAAAATTTCTTATTTTATCTTCTTATCTAGTGTTGTTACTCATAAATTGCAGTTACCAATACTAGATTTCAGTTTCCAAATCTAGTCACTGTATGATTTAAAAAAAATAAAATTTGTTTCTTATTTGATTCTGGGAATGAAGTTCACGAATTACCAATATGCAAGATAAAAATAATCAAATAATTGAAATAAATAATTCGTAGATATGATATATATCATGTAAATAGTTAGTCATGTTTGGTAAGAATATATATTACATCAAAACATCTATTAATGATGTGTAATAATTTGTAATAATATGCAAGGTAACACTAAAATTGTTAAGCACTCATTTATGTTAAAAGAAAAAAATTATTAAGTATAAATAACATATTTGTCATCATTATGGGTACCCAAACACTCGTGTATATTGTTGGCTCATTCTAGTGTCGACTCGAACTACTGAGGAAAAAAATTATTTTAGGAAAATGTAGTATTAGCAGCTTGATAATTGTTTTTTAAAATTGCAAGGGAGACGGAAAAAGACTTCAATGGAAGAAAATAAAACTGACAGCATAAATTTCATTAATTAGATGAAATTAGATTAAAAAAGTAAGTGAGCATTTCAAAAGACGATGCCGATCACTAATGCTCTCACTCAACGCATCAAGTGAGGTAATTGTTAGATGAATTCAAACAAAAGACATAAAAGTCATAAACAAATTAACAACAAAATACATTACGTAACTTCTTCTTCTCTTTTTTTGACGACATAGGATCACTTTAATCAGTCCATTATCTAGTCTTCTTCGAAGGCTGTGTTCGGGCCTTGCAGTCCTCCCAATATTTTTTCATATGCTCTAATCTTCGAGCTCTTTCTTGTGTTGAAAATATTCGGTTTCTGACTTTGTTTCTTGTGAATTCTTGATTTTGTTTTTTAATTTATTCTTACCTATGGTTTCTTCTGGTATAAGGTCAATTTCCTTCAAATCCTGTCCGACTTCTCTAATCCACCTACATCCTATTGTGGTATTTTTTGCCTTGAGATTGTACTGTACCAGTTGTTTCAGAAGTCTTGAATCCTACATTCTCATTATGTGTCCAAAGAATCCCAGTCTCCTCTTACACATGGTATCATTACTGGGTTCCAATTCTTTGTACACTGGGCAATATCCGCCACTGTCCGTCTTTCTGATATTTTTTGTTGATGCAGGTTCTTCCAATTCTTCTTTCAATCTTCAGTAATTTATCAGTTTTTGATTGTACATTCAGGTGGAAGTGTGTTTCTGCTGCGTAAGTGGTTTCCGGTTTTATAACTATTGTAATGTTTAATTTTTGCATTTATGGATTGACATTTTTTTCTGTAGATGTCCCATGTTAATTTTTGTGCTTTAGCTAGTTTGTTTGTTCTTATTTGGACTGAGGGTTTTTCATTTAGGTTATTTGTCATTATCTCTCAGAGGTATTTGAATTGGGTTACCATTTTGACTCCATCTTTGCTAATTTCTTTTAATGATGTTGGTTTTGGGGGCATAATTTTTGTTTTTTCAAATGATATTTTGAAGCCCATTTTATTTGCAGTGTTTTGGAGTTTTAATATCTGTGTTTTTGCTTCATCTATGTCATTTGCTAGTAATGCCAAATCATCGGGAAAACCAAGGCAATTTGTTTTTATTTCTCTGCCTATTTTAATTTTGTGGGGGGCATTTCTTAAACCATTCCCTCATTACTATTTCCAGAACACAGTTGAACAGTAGTGGTGAGAGTCCATCACCCTGGCGTAGTCCTGTTTTGATAAAATGGTTCCGACAATTCACCCCTGAACTTCACTTCGGACTTGGTGTTTGTGTGGTTCAATTTTATCATGTTTATTAATTTGTTTTGCAGTTCAAGATGGCATAAAATGTTTAGCAGAGACAGTCATGGGCTTTTCTAAAGTCTATCAATGTTGTCACCATATCTCTATTCCTCTTCCTGTTGTAGTCCATTATCAGCTTGAGACTTATGATCTGATAAGGTCAGCTCCTCCAGGGTCTGAAACCTCCCTGGTATTCTAGTTCTTTCTCCAGTTGCAACCTGATTCTGTTAAGGATGATTCGTGAAAGAATTTTATGTTATATCTAGGAGTGAGATTCCCCTGTAGTTGTCAGGGACTGTTTTGTCTGCCTTTTTATGGAGTGGGTGGATGATGGCTGTTGTCCATTGTTCTGGTAGTTTTTCTTTAATCCAGATGTTGACAAGCTATTGAGAAAGGGCGATTTCTGCTGATCTTCCTGCATATTTCCAGGTCTCTACAAAGGTCTGATCCTCTCCTGACGCTTTGTAATTTTTCATCTCATCCAGTGCTTGATAAACTTCTTTTATTGTGGGGGAATCAATGTTTTCTGGTGTTTTTATTGGGGTGTTGATGTCCAAGTTAAGGAGTTCTGTCAGTTCCTTGCAATTCAGGTGTTGATTAAAGTATTTAGCCAGGATTTTTGCATTGTTATGGGCCAGGTCACCATTTTTATCTTTCATTAGTAGGGTTGGGGCTTCATATTTTTGGAGTTGCTTTTTAAAGATTTTGTAATAACCTCTCAATTGTGTTCTGTGGAATTCTTCTCCTATTAATTTCAATGTATTCTTATGGTGTTGTCTTTTTATTCTCAAGGTTTGGGTGGTTTCTTTTCTTTGTTTAATTAGATTTTGGAAGGATATTTCTGATTTTTGGGACTGATGTAATAGCTATGCTTGGTGTCTTTTCTCCACTGTTTCATCACATTCATTGTTCCACCACTGGTGCTTTTTATGGGGTTTCATTGGGGACAATTCTTCTGCAATTTGTTTAAGGTTGTTGACTAGGTCTTCAAGTTTATCTGTAATTTTTATTTTTCTGGTGGCTTTTTGGGAATTTTCATTATTGATTAGCAGGGTAGGGTCCATTTTTATTTTAGGTTTAGGGGTTTGGTTTTGTTGTTTCTTTTGAGGAGTTAATTTAATTTTAATTTTTACTACTTAGTGACCCAAACCAGTGTCTACTCCTCGGAGGACTTTGACATTGTAGATCTCTTTGTGGTGGTGTGTGTCCATGAAGACATGATCCAGTTGCCATTCTCCTATAGTATAGTCAGGGTGTTTCCATGTTTTCAGTTTTTGAGGTTTTCTTTTGAAATATGTGGATTTTGAGATTAGGCTACGGTTTCTGCAGAGGTCAATGAGTCTGTCCATTTTTGTTCATTCTTTTTTGGACAGGCCATTTTCCCATGATGTCACGGTATCTTCTTTCTCTGCCTAGTTGGGCGTTAAAGTCACCAATTAATAGTTTTATGTGGTGTTGGGAATGCTGTTAATAGTCTAGTGTAGTAGGTCCCAAAAATTTTTCTTTACAGTCTTTTGAAGATTTGTTTTTATTATTAGTGGGAGCATGAGCATTTGTTATGGTGTAGATTTTATTAGATGCCTTTAGAGTGAGTGTTGAGATTCTGGAGGATTGTGACTTGAAATCTTGTACAGAGTTTATTATTTTAAAACTGACCAGAAAGCCTGTTCCAAACTGAGGGACATTATTTATCACTCTCTTCCCCGGTATGTCCTTGTAGATTGTATCCTTGAGATTCCATGGGGTCCTGGTCGGTGTTTCTTATTTCCTGCAGTCCCGTGATGAGAATTTTGTGTTGATCCATTAGGTCTGTTATCACTTTTAGCTTACCAGTCTGCATGAGTGAGTTTACATTATGTGTGGCAAAGTAAGTTACTTGCTTCGGTTTGATTCTTGATTTTGAAGGTTTTATGTCTGAGTGTGCGTGTTGGAATAGCGCTTTGTATCTTCTAAGTGGCAGCCCACCGTATCTGAATGCTGCTTTCTCTGAACTCTTGGTTCAGCCAGTGGAGTATTCCTTAAAAGACTTTCCATGGTTGACTGTCAAGGGGTCACCTGCGTGGGACTAGGTCCTGAGTTACAACTATGGATGTGATCCAGTGAGGTGATAGTGAGATATGGTTGATGATAGATGAAGTTATGAGTTGGGCTATCGTATTGTTGGTAGCGTGAATTACAGGCCGCCCCGCTGGGATCAGACACCTTTTGCAGCAGCTCCACTGGAGTACAGATGCTATGGATTTGCCTCTTCTGCCACCTACGCTGTACTGAAGCCAACCTTCTCCACCACAGATGCCATTAAGGTCTTCACTCGTAACCCTGTGCTGGGACCCTTTACCAGATGCTACACACCGGGTCAGTGTGTTCTGGGACTCATGTGGGCAGGGTCGCCACTCCCTGAAGTAGAGCTGCTTTGACAGAGGGTCTCTACTCGCTACCCCAGTATCAATAACAATGATAATAATAAAATAATAATAAATAATAACAATAATAATGCCATTGTTTACATGTACAATGGTAGATCAAATATGAACGAGACTTTCTCTTTTCTTTTTGCAAATGTATTGAGCAGAATAACATAGCACAGTACAAATTATTTTTCTACATAATTTCCCCCTTTAGTAATGCATTTTTCCCACTGGATTGGTAGATTTTTAATCCCAGCATCGTAGAAAGAAGAGGGTTGTGTCACAAGCCAATTGTGCACAAAGGCCTGAATCCCCGCATTGTCCTGGAATCGTTGTCCTCCCAGTGCTACTTTAAGTGGCTCAAACAAATTAAAATCACAGAATGATAAATCAGGACTATAAGGAAGATGTTCAAGTTCAGTCAATCTCATTTGCTGTAATTTGGTGCAAGTTAGGGCTGTGCGTTGTCATGAAGGAGGATGACGTCTCGAATTGGTGGGTCACGCCTTTTGGAATGGTAGGAAGTCTTTACCTGGTCCAGGAGGCCACATTAATAAGCAGCATTTATTGTGCAATGCTCATGCAGGAAATCAATGTGTAAGATCCCTCGCCAGTCGAAGAAAACTGTCGCAAGCACCTTGCCGACTGACAACCTGGTCTTGGCTTTAACGGGGACTGCCTCTCCCTGCCTCCGCCACTCCATACTGGCGTGTTTGGATTCAGGTGTGTAATGATGCACCCAATTTTCATCACAGGTGACAATTTTGTCCAAAAAAAGGATCCCCTTCCTCTGCAAAATGTGCAGTAAGCTTCTGACAAATCTCCAAACGTCTCATCTTCTGCTCTGCTGTCAAAAGACTAGGGACCCATCTGACACAAACTTTATGGAACTCTAGATAGTTAGTGATGATTGTTTGACAGCTCCCATAGCTTATTCCAACTTGTGATGCAACTGCAGAAACCGCCAGATGTCTATCACCTTCAATAAGGTCACGAATACTGGAAATGTTGTCTTCCGTAATGCTGGTCCGAGGACGATGATCATGTGTTTCATGTTCAAGCCATTCACGACCTTCCCCGAACTCTTTATGCCACGCATTCACACGTGCTCTTGACAGAGTTTCATTGCCGAACTGTGCACTTAGTCTTTGCAAAATTTCAGCTGGTTTTACACCGTCGTTAGCAAGAAATTTTATAATAATGCGTTGTGCAACAGAAGGATGCACTTATTGCTCAGTCATCGTGAGTGCTACTGCCAAACAGGTCCAGACCTGCATACCACATGCTTCCCCAACTCCTGACATCTGCAACAATGCACTGTACAAGCGGCAGCCCATTCCGTTCAAAATTGCGCGCTCAAAAGCAAAAGTCTCATTAATATTTGATCCACCCTCGTAGTAAAACCGTCAACTAAAATAGTATAAAACTTCAAATCACACAAAAAACAGAATTTTACTAAGAAATAAGCCCACTTTCATGAATCTCTCATTGCAAATTGCTTAGATAAAACTCTTCTGCTATTTTTAAATAATTTTCTATACATGGCAGCATCATATTGATACTTATCTCTGTGTTCATTCGCATAATATTGTCTATAGATCAAATAAAGTTTGAGATTTTCACATAAAAAGGATAATTTTGTTCCATATTGCTGCAACTCCTCAGTACTGCAATCAGCAATATTTTACAAATTCATAATGTAGAGAGGAGGTTAAATAGAACACTCAACTCCTCTCAAACAATTCTGTAGTGTGTATAATTAACCAAAAAATGATAATTACAATAAAGCATTAATATAATAAAATAGAACAGCCATACCAGAAGTTTGCATAAGACCCAGTCCACTCATAGTTCTTACTGACCCAGTGGATATAAAATTATTCATACTTCTTGATACCATACCAGCTTGTTTGGTAATCTTTGTCAGCAAAGCTGAAAAAACAACACATATGTGAAAAACAGACGTTTTTAGTAGTAAGAAGAAAAAATGTTTCATATGCATAATACAGAAATATAAAATAATTTGAATGAATTGCATACATTTATGTACATGAATGCAATTACTTTAATTGCCGTTATGAAACCCTATACACAATGAAAGCAATATAAGTAATTAATAGAAATTATATATACACTTCATAATTTTACAAACAGGAAAGTCTCCAAAATAATTTGTAATATTCATGAAACAACAGAAAAAGTATCAGAATTTTAAAACTAAGGAATGAAAATTTTGGGCAAATTTGGAGGTTTGTAATATAATAGAATAGACATAGTTAACATAGAAGATTAATTATAACACAATGGGTTTGGTTCTTCTGACAGAATACAGTGAATTCTCAGTGTAGCAGGTAAGATGAACAACAAATGCATCACTTATTATAGTATTAATTTTTCCGTAAAACATTTTCAGTATATCATATTTCTTACTATAAAGCATGAAAGAAATGGCCCCATTATGTACTCTGCTTAGGTTTCACTGTAATTAACACCTTTCATAACTTTTTTTTTTCCAACAAATTACAAATATAAGTTTGAACAATAATTTTTTTTCCAGTCACATTTTAAAATCATACAATTCTTTATATTCTGATATCTAATCATTAAATGGAGGTTCTGTAATACAATATGTTTCTTCAATACTTAGAAGTACTTTAAAAGTAATATGAAAAAAACCAACAATATTACCATTATTGATTTTGAATAATGCATTGTGACTCTCCTTAGTTAATAATAATCTCATTGTGTATAACAGATGTTGTAAACGTTCTTTCAAATATTGAAGCCAAAGATATCCACCAAGTAGTAATTCCTGGGACATAGGTGAATCTACACCATCTACAATACATTGATCTTGCACAAGAGCCCACAACTTGTGCATCATGAACACAAGAAGATTGAACTTATCTTCAGGTTCAGTCAAATGGATCAAAATATATCTCCTGCAATATAAGAAAATTGTAAAATTAGCTGGGAAGGAACACAAATTGAAAAAGTACAAAACACAATATTACTCAACTAAAGAGCACATAATTTGACAGTAACACTCTTTTGACAATGGAAAAAAACATACACCTAGAGCACAAGGCACAGCAGATACTCTTCATCTCAGCAGTGATAGTGTGTTCCCATCATAATCTAAATTTTCTCTTGCTAGGTCAATTCTCCCACATGGAAGTGATCAAATACAAAAAACTAGTGTTTTTGAGGTCAAGCAAGAATTCAATATGCACTCTGTATACTAATAAATCTTGTAACTAGCTCCTCAAATACACCTCAGACTACATAGAAAAATACACAAGGGTTATAGAGTTATCTAAATGATCATGGTTCTAATCTACCCTTCTAATAAGGGAGCTTGCACAAAAATTTAGTCATGTACTGGTGCCTTGCATTCATTATGTTTTTGTTTTTTTTCAGTATATGCCTGAAAGGAAATTTGATTGATAGTGTACATTCACACCATCTTGATGCTCTCATAAGTGCAAGAGGGGTTGGGGGCAGTTTGGTTGGGTAGGGTGGCAATATGACAATGTTTAACAATGTATGGAGAAACATGGACTCAAGTAAATGGCAAGTTGATGAGATACTAAGATCAGGAGACTTACTGTCTGGACACAGGACCATCGGTTTCAAATTGCGTTGAACAAGACTGAAATGGTGTTTAACAGGAAGACAAATCCACACCTGTGACAATGAGTGACAAAGGTCATATTTTTCAAATAAAAACAGCAACTAAGTACTTGGATGAGATGGATATTACCTTCTTTAATTAATTTAATCAATAGTGGGTTTCTTACATTGTTAAATAAGTGATAAAGACCTATGACCTTTTATGGATACTTGTTTGATATATCGTGATACAACACGGCCAACCCCCCCCCCCCCNTCCATTTCAATGTCTAAATAATTTTAGGCACCCATCATATCAATCTTCAAATAATTTTCTTCTTATCTTGATATCATCTAAATGTAATCTTCCTTTTTCCCAATCTAGTGTGAAATTAAAATAATCATATCATCATAATTTGCTTCATTCATGGTGATTACTCAAATTACTACTTCCTCTTTTCAGCAAAACAAACATTAGGTATGAAGAGAAAAAACCATCTACCTTTTGTTTAATTTTTCCATATTATCTGCAAACTGTACATCAAAAATTTTACAGTCTTTCCATAATACTTCCTGTCCTCTCTATACTACTTTTTCATCTATTTCCACTGACTATTTTACACACTGAAGTTTGAAGTTTTCTTTTATCAATTTGTATATCCAGAATCATTTATTGAAGAACTACTACAATTGCTGGTGTAGATAATGTTGCATAACAATTTAAAATTTGGAGACACATTCTCCATATATTCTATAAAATTGACATTCTCTGTATATTTTATAAAATCATATACACGATTGTATATTATCAGCCATTTCAATTAATAAAATACAATTCTTGTGGCTAGACCAATGTTATCTATACCTTGTCAACATTTTGACTACTCCCATAGTCTTCATCAGGTACACATTTTTGTGCAATAGATTGATCTCTGCACAACTCTCTGTACAGACTCTCAATAAAACATACCTCCCAAATTCTTCACATCACATGTAATATGTCAACTATATACTCAAAACTGGAAAGTCAGCAGTAACTGCACATTTTTGGCAAGAAAAACATTAATTTGAAGATGACACAAAACAATCAAGATTGGAAAAGAAAAAAGATTATAGAATTTTCCCAATGCATTATATATAAATGAACCTTAACTTCTATTCCCTTATCTGTAAGGGTCGGAATGAGGATGATACGATGCCTCTTTTTGATATAGTTGGGGAATTACAAGGGTGTCGGATGGATGCCCTTCCTGATGCACCTCCCAGAGGCGGGTGATGAATGAATTTTTCCTCCAATGCTCTGAATTTTTAAAAAAGTTGTAATGACTGCATTACCTGCACTAGAGATAACTAAACATGGCAAATTAACTAATATCATGAATTTAACAATTAAATTTTTTAAATTATTTTAGGGAAAAATACCTTTTTAATAAACATTAATAAATATTTGGTGAGGAGTCAGACCCTGAAAAGAAAACCACATGACAAAGGGAACAGAAATTTGTCTCTTATAAGTGAGAACTCTTATAAGTCGGAAATAGGTTTTTCACAAGCTAAAAGTAACTTCGTAATTTTTTATTGAATTAGGATGGTTGCAAAATGTTCCTATACATATTTCAATCATATTAGAAATATCTGAAACCAAATATCCAGACTTATTGAGTTTCCACAAGCTCATTCTTCTGTTCATTTACAGCATGGATTGGAATAGGATTTTGGGATTAATTATATAGTTTTCCTATATAATCTTCCCCAGCATGGAAGACCCCATTAATACTCTCAAGTCAACACATGTTTTAGGGAAAATTATCCCGGGGAAGTATAAAATATGCCACCACTTAAAGTGCAAACAAACAAGTGCTTGCTCATGGTGGTCATGCAACTAACAGTATATCAGTCCCCATCCTGGTGCCCCCAGCAAGGCTCACAGTGCTGACTGCTGATGCTAGCTGACGACAACACAGTTGCACCTACCAAGAAACCACCAAACTATTCTACGAATTTTCACAAAAAATGACTTTTATGTCTCTTGCAAGGTGGTTGGGGTTTAATGTGGGTAAATAAGTTTTGTCCATAATAATCTCTTACAATGAAGTTTCCCTGTACAAGTCTATCAGAACAGCAAACTAACAAAAATTAATTAAGAAAGAAAAATGCTCTATGTTTGAAACATTTTTACTACAAATTCATCTATTAAATTTGTGAATTGTATTTTTGACTTTGGCAATATTTGTTTTAAAAAGAAAAAATCTATTTTTGTCTTTTCTCTCCTCAAGTTTTTTTACCATCTTTTGCTTATGTCAGTGGTAGCTGATGAAAATTTTTGCTAAAGGGGCCACATGTCAAGTAAATGAATGTAAAAATGGGATTGTGGAGACAATAGATATAAAAGAAATTACCTTGGTTATCAGATTGAAGTATATCATTGTGATCTCTCAGTGATAAATCAAAAGTTAAGAATGATACAAAAGGGTCTAGCAAAATAAGATAGTGTAAAGTCCCTTTACACCAATTTTCTCAAGTTATGACTTTCTTGATTTGTCGCTAAAAACAATTCTTCTGATGAAATTTTTGACTACTCCCTGGCACTGCAAGGGCAAAACTGATTTTTTGAAATTTATAAATATCTAGACCCTACTTAAAGTTAGTGACTTGCAGTTTAAAATAATGTAAATTCGTGCATCTCATGCCAAAATTGTAAGAAGTTTGATCACAAATTCTATTTTTTTTTACAGCACTTTCCAAATTCAACTTTGAATCCGCCTCTGCCTTAGGGCCCTTGATCGGAATTGATGGGATGATCCCTTGCTTGCTTCCAGAGAGTAAATTAGTTTATTGTCCTCCACATGGACATAGGCAGTTTGTACGGCTTTTTTGACAATAAATTTATTTATTTATAAAAAAAAAGAATGATTCTNTTTTTTTAAAAAGTCAACTGAAATATTGAGCAAAGTATTTTTGAATGATGAAAAAGTGATGTGTTTAGAGGGGTGAATGTATTTTCTTTGAATTTTTAAATTACTAAATATACTTCCAGAACAAATCATTTTATTTCTTAGCACTTTCTCACGTTCATTACACGAGAGTCCCAGTTTGTTTATTGTTTAGGGAAAAATAGAATAAAAATGTTTTTTTTTATTGATTGCACAATGAAAATCATGATTTTCAGTACATAGAGGTATCTTTGCATTTGAGAGGTAGTTCATACATTCATACATTCCTATGATGCTCTTGACTAACCTTAAACTCTTACGTACAGTTTACGGCCTGAAATATAAATTCCATGAAAAAACACAAGATTACTTTTTGGACAAGAACACTAAAAAGAACGTTTTGCTCTTCGAATATTTACACTATACAGAATATTTTCTGAGATATATAAACAAAAGTGTACATGTGGTATCACCTCGTCTCAGCAAATGTCAATATTAA
>NNCF01127805.1:0-29077 GCA_002313205.1 Laupala kohalensis
GAAATAAATTCACAAAATTTTAATTATCTGTCAGAAAAACTACCTTAATTGGTGACCTCTCTTCCGCATTCGCTGAAAATAATTCACACTAACCTGCACTGTCTTCTGACGAGTCATTATCATCTGGCCACTCCGTCCAATATCGAACATTCATGTAGGAGATGTCGCCGACTGGCATCTTATGCTTGCACGGTTCCTTTGATTGTCTGCCGATTCATATAAACAAAGACATGATACTAGAGAGATTTTGCGCGAAATTCTCTTAACTATAATCAATCATCAATACGAAAATCTCCAAAATTTCCCGGAGATCCTAATCCTACAAGGGTTTACCAACATCCTATTCGACATCGTGAGGCACCGGAGTTTGTGTTAAATTAAATTAAATTTAAGACAAAAAATAATTTGATCAATTCAAGATGTATCCGGGTTGATTACGTTCTTCTTTTAAGTAAAACGTTTTTCGACCGCATTGTAACCTTCTTCAGAAAACATAAATAAAACAATACATATAGAACAAGTACCACTGGTTGACATATCAAAAACAATCCTCACGAACACACCATTCAATTGATTAATATTTTCGACGTTTCTTCCCCTTAAATGGATATCCCTTCTCAAGACTACGATATAAAAATACACAAAGATTGAAAATATGAAAAGCAAAGACTCAACGATATGATAAAAAGAGGGCACGTGTACCTACAATTGAAACAAAGAGGTATACCAGGTCATTAGAATAAAATAGATTTGCCGGAACACACAAGCTGTGTCAACACGTTCAAACATAATAGGACACTAGAGGAGTGTAGATCCCAGAATGAACATCTCCGACTCTTGTAGTTCCAGGAGTGACCACTAGTTTGAGGCAACTCCTCAAAAATCATTTCGGAGTTTTAATTTTAAGTACACGAGCCCTCTTTCCATTACATCCTTGAATCTTTGCGTTACGTATTTTACATCTGAATATTTTTATATCGCAGTCTTGAGAGTGGCTACACGTTTAAGGGTCAGAAACGTCGAAAATATTAATAAACTTGACTGGTGCGTTCGTGAGAAAGATCATTTTGGATAAAAAAGATTAAGAGAAACAATTAAAAGAAAACATAATATTTATGAATCGAATAACAGAAACAGGGAAATAAGCTGTGAAAACGTACGTACCACGTTCTGAGAGGAGGTTTGGCGGAATGCAACTTGGACCTGCGGGTCGGGAGCTTATAAATGGTAAATAGTACGTTACAAGGAGTAAAGTATTTGCGTGAAGGAGACTTTGGCAGGGAGGAAGTTTAAAACAAATTTAAAAAGAAAGATGACATATCGGGAATTTGATGATTTAGCATGGAGGAATTTGAAATCGTGGTTGTATGATTGCATATATTTTCTAATTTTGATCTAAGTCATAAGTTGTTTGCATTTTCTAAAATATGACAATGTCTTTTGACGTCGAACCAATGTTAGTTTTGGTTAAGGTTCTTAATGCGTGAATACGTTCTAAAAATTCTCTGTTTGAATGTTCTACTAGTTTTTTGCCTCTCTCCCCCTCTCTCGATATATTTGAATGAAAATGTTAGACGGGTCCGTGAGGCGAACGGGATGGCGCAGTTGGTAAGCGCATGAGACCCCGAGTTCGAATCTCGGTCCCGTTTCCCATTTTCATTTAACATAACATAATTAATAAACTATTATATTTAATGGAATGATTGACTGCAGATAATAGTATTATATAAAACATAAAACATAATACACACCCTAAACACATAGGACAAACAATCTGGCCCTCAAACTCCCTTGGACACACAATTCTCGTGCACGGCTTCGTCTTCTTCGTGTATTCCCTGTAAATAATCACGTGAATCAGAAATTTCATTTTCGATATTTAAGTTGATATTTCTCTATACACATTGAACTCCAAGTGGCGATTCAATATCAAGGTCATTTTTCAAACTTGAATTTCTTTATTTACTGTCGCATACTTCAAATGTGTATAAGCGATCAGATCCCGTCTAAATAACAAACTAGTATACCATAACAAAAATCTGAAAAACAGAAAAATTATACTTTAGATTTAATTCAATATTTTCTCATTAAAAACGTTTTTCTGCACTGTTCAAAATGTCCCTTAAATCTCCCTTTATTACCCTTACGTATACATCTAAGAACAGTTGAACGGAGGCATAGGCAACTAACATTTCCCATCCGTGCTGTATGTACTTGGCAGCTTTGCGGTGGTCCGCACTTACGTAGATTTCATTCGGCTTCAAAAATTGTCTCGAATTTGAACCTCTGGTTCAATTTTCCTATCTATAAGAATACAACAAATTACACATCGAATTTTAGCTTATCCATTTCTGCGTTATAAGGTATGAGCTTAATAATTTTTACTTGTGTCCGAGTATTTATTTATTGTGATTGGAAGGTAAAAAAACGCTATTACCTAGCGTTTTCATGAGAAGGGTCAACTTTAAGAATTTATTTGTGCAAAAATATTAAGCCTAGGACATAGAACGTTTTACACAGCTGGGATTAGTTTTATGATTTTATCCTCGCTGAACAAATTGTTCTTCTACTTTTATAAAAACATGCAATCAAGATCGATTAATCGTACAATCTTCCATCAGGTCGTAAAATCACCGGATTTAAAAATAAAATAAGAATAAACAATTGGCTTATTAATAATGGGAACGATTGGCTTAATAATGGTAACAATTGGCTTATTAATAATGGGAACGATTGGTTTTTTTTTTGGTTTTTTTTGTGGAGGGAACGATTGGCTTAATAATAACGGTAACAGTTGGCTTATTAATAACGGTAACAATTGGCTTATTAATAATGGTAACAATTGGCTTATTAATAATGGTAACAATTGGCTTATTAATAATGGTAACAATTGGCTTATTAATCCGGGTCCGGAAGCCCACCGGCATTACTCACGCTCCACGGCACATTGATTCTCCGTGTTTCATAAAGAGATAATAAAATTACAATGTACCATTATTAATAAGCTAATAGTTTATTCTATTTATATACAATTATACGTAACTCGCATCAATTCTACAAAATTGTACGTGAGTTACGTAATGCTACATTGTGTATCAACTTATACTATTCATAACTGTTCTGATGTCCTGTTAACTTTTTAAATGCTAAACATGAAACAGAGGGAAACTTCCCTACAACTAGCACATGGAAAAAGAAGTACTTGCTATATTTATCATGCGAACTAAATAGTCGCTCATACAGAATGTTAGTTACAATTAATTTTGTAGCATACGGTATATAATTCCTGGTAGCTTCCTTCCTTCGTGACAATTTGCTGGTGGACTTACTCGTAACGTCCTCTGAGATTGTCCAAGTTCAAGGCTGTATCCGGTGCAATGGACATCTTCAAAGGGCAAGCGCCAAATATAGGGACAGTGGCATCGGGTTTGTTGTACATCACTGCCGGTAACTCATCTACGAAACAGGTCAGATCCCTGGAAAAGAAACGTTTCCCTCATCGAAAAGTGTCCATCAGATAACAAGCAACGAGTTCAAAACACTGACAGGGCAACAAGCTTCCTAAGTTTTCAGAAGCAAGCCAAGGACTATTACCTCCTAAGTGCTCAAAGGAAAGAGAGATTACGGGGGATGGGGAGATGATGTACACAATCGTACTAATATTAAGAACGCAAAAACAATTAAAAATATAAACAACTAATGAAAAATAAGCATTAAATTACGTTTTTAACCCACGGCAATTAGAAAGACAAAGATGTAAATGTGTCAAAAATTTACTATCGCTTAAGCTTTAAATGACATTTCGATCATTTTTGCCATGATTTATCAAGTTTTTTTTAAAATTCTGGATCAGTGATAATTATTTCATTTCCTATAATATTAATTATACACTGGTATAGTTGATAGTTAAGTTATTTTAATTGAATTACCAGGCACATATGTTCAATTTATCAATGTTTCGGTTCTTACCAATGAGAATGCCTTATCAAGATGTGCTAGAAGACCATAAAAGTAATGTTTCAACCATGAAAAATTATTCAACTGTTAATATAAATAAATTTATTGTCAATAAAGCAATACAAACTGCGTATTAATTTACTCATTGGAAGTAAGCAAGGGATTGTCCCATCAATATTGATGAAGGGTCTTAAGGCAGAGGCGGATTGAAAATTTCATCAAACTCCTAGATTAGATAAAAAGTTAGCTACGTGTTATAATATTAATAGAATATCAATGATGATATTCAACCATTAAAAATAATTCACAGTTTTTTAATGATTGAATCATTATGTTTATAGTCCTCTAGCACATCTTGATAAGACATTCTCATTGGCAAGAACAGAAACGATGATGAATTAAACATATGTAACTGGTAATTAGATTAAAATAAATTACATTATCAACTATACCAGAGTATAATTAACATTTTAGGAAATGAAATAATTACCACTAACCCGGAAATTTAAAATACTTGATAAATCATAGGGAAAATGATCGAAATGTCATTTAAAGCTTAAGCGATAGTAGATAAAATATATTCCATCATTTTATTTCTTCTTTTTTTAGTAGTCAATAAATCAAGCGTTAACATGAACCTATAATTAAAACGAGCTTTTTTGTGTATGCCTCAAAAAGTGTTAAATCGAGAGTAAATATTTTTGACAATTTTTCTCTGATACATTTCTACTAATAATTTTTTGAACTTTCTAATCAGTTACCATTTGAAAACATGTCACATATGAAAAATACGTTCCATTTTTTATTGCCATATTTATATTAACCAAAGGGAAGGATGAATTGCATACGACAAAAAAGAAGAGTTTAAAGGAACAAATATTCTTCCCCTCAATATAGGGCATTTTAAATTTAATTAACGATTTATACTTTGTTTTGTTCGTACTAAAACATTGCACTCGTCATAATTACATATATTATTATTTTATTTATTTATTTTATGCCTTTTGGCAAAAGGAGGTTCAGGCCATGGAACCTGCTCTTGCATCTAACCGTTGCACTTGGAGAAAAGGAATTGGGAAGGAGAGATGTTGGGTAACCTGGAACTTACGGTACCGAACCGACATTTGTCTGGAGTACGTGAGGGAAAACATAGCTGAAAACCTCACTTTATTCGGCCGAGCAGGTTTGAACCCACGCTCTATCACTCGGCGGGATCGTGGAAGCGACGACGCTACAACTAGACTACCGCTGTCGGTAAACAATGTATTGTTACATATATTATAATGTATAAATGGGTAATTACATTATATATTATAACTATGTTAATATTATTATTATTTCTACTGTAAAATATCAAACGAGTGTGCCATCACGTACTTAAACGGTCTCATCTCAAACTTCGCATTCTTTGTCTTGTAGTTCCTGTATCCATCCTCCAAATCTTTGACTTGTTTCTTCAGATAGTCAAGTCCTTTTAGTAATTTCTTCTTTATACTTTCGAATTCATCCTCTTCCACAGTACATTGCACCTCCGTTTGAAACACTTTCAATGCTTCTATCCACATCATCATCTGAAGATGAATTCACCACATAGGTTAATGAAATTTAAAATTAAATAATATTTTTAAAACACACAAACCATTTCCCTACGTAACATAATTTTATCTACGCTAGTACTAACTAGTCAGTTTGTTTTGTTAAGTGGATACTTCACTATCATACAAACACATTTTACTCCGTCTGTACGGTCAAAACTCTTCGCATATCTCTCTTCCATGAATAATACACTTCTTGAATTCCACAACAATTGTACGGTTACAAACTATGACTGATAACTTTCAACGAGACTGAAATATAACATCCTTTGCCTAAGATAGTAAAAGGTCAAGTATACAAATAAATTAGGGAGTTTTATGGTTTGTTCAATCGATTTACTCATCTCTTTCAATTTATTTATTTCAGTGATACTATTTCCAATTACAAAATATATTCATCAATAAATTTCCCTCATAAGAATACCATTTTTACTAAATTATTGATATCTTCTTATTTGTTTAATCGTTTAAATGAGTGTCTGTCATGTAATCTAACAACAACACTGTCAACAAGTTTAATAATAGTTTTCATTTTATAGATTATATTTCATTTTTATATACGTCACAAAGCCATAGAAATCTCTTAAATTGCGGTGAACCTCACCGCCAGGTAACAAATTAATTCTGTTATGTTAAATGAAAATGGGAGACGGGACCGAGATTCGTACTCGGGACCATCCTAAGTACTTCCTAAAGGAGTCGCCTCATATGAGGAGCGTAGTCTCTACGAGGCCACCTCAGAGGTCTTTGGGTCTTACAAGTTGAATGAAAATGGAAGAGGGGGGCCGGGAGGCGAACGGGATGGCGCAGTTGGTAAGCGCATGAGCGCGCTAAGCTCAAGGTCCTGAGTTATAATCTCGAGGCCATCTCCCATTTTCATTTAACACAAAATAACGCCACAAAAAATTGTAAGTGAGGAAAGCAGATTGTGTACCTTTTTCATGAGCATGACCAGGTAGTCACAAAGTTTCCGGCAGATTTCCTGGTATTCCTTGTTAAGGAAGCATTCAGAGACCAAATTATTTACCAGAACTTTGTCCGCTTTTTCATCAATCACATGAAAGAAGAATTCTTTATCAGCTTTTATTCTAATTATTCCTTCCAGTTTTGCTTCAGTTTCCTGGAACGAAGTGAAAGTTCAATAAACACAGTAGAACTCATCTTAACCAAACTGGTTGCATCAGAGTACCTGGCCGAATAACTGTTTCGTAGGTTAATCCGTGAAAAATCGATATTCGTTCAAAACGAGGTTATCACGAATAAACAAGCAAATGATATGAATAATTAACTAATATTTGTCAAAATGCAGCGGCAAACTACGTATGACCACGTAGGGGGGGGGGCAATAAACTTAGTTATCTAACCCATCAATTCCGATCGCGGACCCAATACGTCATTGAAATTTATTTTATTGTGATGTACGTACATACATACATTAACAAAAACAAAAAAAATTGATTCATAGCACAATAGACTGAAGCAAGAGGGGAACTAAGCTGCCCTCCCCCCGGCCCTTTCTGCCGTTCAGACGGATTCTTCTGAACAACGGACTTCCCACGGTACAAGGATGTCAAGACTGAGATAGAATATGATCCACCTTATCAGGAACATCGTGATATTCCGATTCTTGTTTGACGCAGTTATAAAAACATTTAATTTTTATTAAATACTTTTGTAACTTTGTTATCATTTCTCAGTGGCGTGTTTCGCTTCATTTTAATTTTTTTAAACTGCCTAGATTTCCGATATTGTATAATTATTTAGCCGAAAAATAAAAATTAGAAAACTCTTTTGTCAAGCAGTTAAGGGACACTTATACGGGGCTAGTGAATGCCGCTATTCAACACCTCTGCATGTCTCCGCTTAGTGGAGTACATCGAGGCGAAATCTGACCTAAAGTATTTTATCTAGTAAATTGGGTGAATTATGGTGGAAATCATTTTTAAGTATATAAACAAATGCCATGTCCATTATTCACATCAAGAAAATGTTTATAGAGATTGTTTTTAATTCTTTGTATAGATTTGATGTACAACCTTTCTAATCATAAATACATTTAACTTAACATCTTTGTTTGTGTACAGATAAACGAGAATTCACCATAATTCATCAAATTCACGGGATAAAATTATTTAGGCCTGGTTTCGTCTCAATATACTCTCTGTGCGGTGTCACAAAGCAGTGTTCACATGCCCGATGTACATCCCCCTATACGTTGTGTTGCCTAGTGTGTGTGAGGTAGAATGCTCGTTCGGGCGTCAAAGTATGTGTTAATCTTTCAAGGTACAGTTGCCTCTGGACACACAACAAGGCAGTTGGTGGCCCGGAGCAACGATGGGACGTACGCTTTAATGGGCCATTGCTTCTCATTAGGGATATTAGCCGTGAAGAGTTAGGAACGCAACAATCTATTAGACAGAAGTAGGGACGGGCAAATAACTGACCGAAACAAACAGTAAATGTTCGAGTGTGGTAGGGTCGTGTTGTGAAGTCGGTTATTCTGCACTGCCCCACAAAATTAGCGGCGCAGTAAATTCATCGCTCCATAACTCCCTATGTTTTAAAATGTATCAGAATGATATTCTGGCTGAGGAAGCTTCTACGTTTTATCAAGAGACTCCCTTATTCGAAGCTGTCTGTGCCGCCCTAATCACGCTGGGACACCCTTAAAGGGAAGAGAAATGCAATTTTTGATGATATCGAGAGAAAATATCACACTTCAAAATGTCGTGGAGAGCTAGTCTCACGTATATAGACTCAATAATGTGCACTCCAGTAGCTAAGATTAAAAAATTATTCCACAGCTCGTATTTGATTTACATTAAATTGCGAATAAAATGAGTCCAACACAATAGAATTACGATAAAATTAAGGAGGATAGGATCAGCGGTAAATAGAAGAAAGAACCAGATCGAAACTCGTAATTTTGACATATTTATATTGTGTTTAGATCAATTTTCTTCCTAATTGTATCTAGACTGTACAAACAAATATTAAAAATGGTAATAAAGTGCACTAAAAAATTTAACATTTTCAATTTGTTGAGGGACCAAGAGCTTAACCCCGGAGAGGTAGAGCGGTGTACCCATTAGGGATAGAGGGACAGGTCGTTTTTTTAACAAATTGTTGTAAGCTAGCATGTTACGTTTGCAAATAGAATAACATTTACAATGGCATCGACTCAACAAACGAATTGGTTTTCGTATTAACTCATAGACATAAATATAATTAGATTCAACCATCTCTGCTGTAGGTTTTCCGTGATAACATGAGACAGAATGAGCATCCTCTCACTCGCGCACCCGCATAGAGGGGGTAAGATACTAATGCGTATGAGCGAGAGAGACAGATCTTACCTCGTTTCCCCCTTCGGACAACCGGTGCATAAGACTGTTGGGTCTATTTATATTTAAGTCTACGGACTAACCGACTTCACAATCCTAACCGGCATGACCCAACTCACCCAAACCCAAACTTTTGCTGTCTGCTTCGGCCAGTTAATTACCCACCCCTAAACAGAAGCGACTAGAGTGGATCCACTGGTTGCTCATGACATTTAAGAAAAAGTCGAAATGTCATTTACACGCAACGGAAGAAATTAATTGTGAAGAAAGAAGAATAGAATAATAACACAATGCGTAAGAAACGAGGAAGAGGGAGAAGGTTAAAAATATTTTATTTTGTGCCCCAGGGAGAAATTTATACAGCACAAAATAATTTTGGCACTTACAATAAGTCTGATCATTCTTCCTGCCATTTGTGTTATTTGCTCTGAGATTAACTCAGAACAATATTCAATCATCAATTTCACATCTCTTGTCCTGTTAGCAATATCCTGCGCCATTAGGAGATTCTGGAACAGAAATTGCACGGAGTAGAAGGAAGGATGACACTACTAATAACACAATACTACCAACTATTAGAAACAGAGTTACCCACAGAATAGGACTATGTACATTAGAATTTTTAAAAAAATATTTAAACTGTGTTCATTTCATTTATACAAAACATAATATCTCGTCATGGGATTCGAAATATCTCGGTGGGGCAGAATGGAACAAACAGGTTCACACAAGATTCTCCTCGCTTTGTAAAAATGTTACGCTGTCGAAAACGAAATGATTAAGGTTCTCAAATGTACAAGTCTTAGAACGATGATAGTTCCTTTGTTATATTACAAACTTTTTCTATGATTTCTCGAAGGATATAAAATATAATACATTAATATAACACTTAAGTACGTTATATTGAATGAAAATGGGATTTGAACCCGGGATCTAAGTTTAGTACACTGACGCGCAACACACTACGCCATCCCGTTATAATTGTTCTTCAACTCGCGATTGCTCTCGTCGTCTCATATTTTCACTTCATATAACTAATAAAGTGTTAAAACATGTGACAAATGCAAGCAGAGTTTTTACAACTATGTTTAAAATTATTTTGAACTGAATGTGCGCGAATTATGTCTTAGAGGTCTTTACACATAAATAAATAAATATATATAACATAATTAATCTGTTATCTGGCGGTGTGGTTAACCGCAATTTAAGAGATTTATGTATTTGTAATACAACACAGTTATGTATATTCCTCTATCTACATACCCACGGCATTGCTCCCTTGCACTTTGTGACTACGATACAAATTTTCTTTCGCATATTTCAATCGACATGCGTGTACATCCTAAATCGTTGTCACTCCGCAACCTCACTAGATTGGATCAAGTGTATCAGATTGGATGGCAGTAATTTGGCTTCTAAAGGCTTTGACTTTTTCATACAAGCATCAGAATAATTCAAGCTGTATTGGTTTTTACTACATTCGAATTTACAAGGTTTACAAATAAAATGCGAGGAATAAACAAAATCTTCATTACGTCACGACAATTAGCGAAAATTTAAAAGAAAACATATTTCATTGCAATGTATCCTTTTAAAATTGGAAGATTAAGTCACTTATATGTTGGGTAGAACATATAAAACGTTAATTTGATGATGCCGCATATCCCATTACTATTTCTAGGTTCCTAGCTAACTCTCCGCCCAATTTAATTAATTATTTAATTTAAATAATTTAAAGATTTGTCCGGTAAAGTCCTCGCTAACAGATAAATGCTTCTTCACATTTATATATCAGTCAGGATAATAAAGAATTGATTCATCTTTACCTAAAAATGAATGTAATTTTTGTAATGGTTGCATTTTGTCCGAATTACATTATATACATGTAATAATTAATTGTATCTTAAGGAGGTATTAATATATTACAGAACCCAACTATTTTCGGTTAAGATTCTATAACAGTGTTGTTCAACTTATCTTAACCCACGTGCCATTTTCTGAACACTTTCGGTCGCTCAAACCGGTACCGGATTCGGTTTGACCAAATGTTGCCCACGGAATAAAACGTATGCGTATTTATTTATTTATAACGTGATAATTTGATTGTCAACTATTTTTTGTTTATAACTGGAAAAATTAAATAGTATATTTCTTTATTTTAAATTTTTTTAAAATAATTAGTATTATAATTCTTTTCCATATTTTAATATATGACGGGTAATTCGGAACACAATTTTCCATTTTTGTTCACCGGACATGACACTTCAAATATTAAGTTTGACAGCATGCATTTATGACACACAGTTGTGTCCTCCAACGTTTGATGAATATTTATGTAAAATAATCTTTAACTCGTGGGCCGCAAGTTGGACAGTGCTGTCCTATAATAATAATAATAATAATAATAATAATAATAATAATAATAAGCATCTTTATTTGGAGACGAATTTAAGGCAAATAACTTTTCTTACACTTAACCTCTTTGTGGATAAATTTACATAGAAAAATAACTATATACTACATTAACTATGCGAAAAAAAGACTAACAAAAATAAAAAAAGGAAGAGATATAAGAAAGAAAAGAATAATTCATTCATCCACCCATTCATCTATCACCATTCATAGGGTGGTCGTCGTGTTAATGCAACTCCGAGAGCAAAGAGGATCGCAATGTATTGGAGAACGAGTATTTTGTTGAAATATTCCTTATATTATTATGAAGATTGTTCCACAGTTTGGCTGCCTCGATAGAGAAAGAACGAGAGAATTTCAGAGTTTTGTGTCTGGGAATCAAAAGAACCAATTTTGAAGAAGAACAAGTATTTAGATTATGTCCATCGGAAAGAAATTGGAAAAAGGAATGGAGATAGGTTGAGGTTTTAGTCTAAAGTATTTTATGAAGGAAAAGGAGAGAATGGAATTTCCGTCGGTCTTTCAGTTTCATCCAACCTGCTTTCATGTAGTAGTCGGTCAAGTGATCGTATCATTTCACTCCAAAAGATTCAGAATACCTGCATTCGCTTTACTTTCGAAGTCTGTCTGCGAGAGTGGAAGGGATATCTTGGTAAATAATGTCACAGTAGTCAAGATGAGGAAGGACTAATGACTGAGTGAGGAATTGTTTTATGGGTTGGGTGAGTATGTGTCTATCATGATTGAGAGAGCGCAGAGAATTATAAGATTTTTTGCAAATATACGTGATATGATCTGTCAATGGTAGTGTTTCGTCCATTATAATACCGAGATTTTTTGCGTTTGGAGAAAAGGGAATTTTCACATCAGCAATACAAAGGTCTGAAAGAAGCATGGATCTACAACGACCAAGTGACCACTGATCGTAGTACGTTACCTCAGCATCTACTTCCTTGAGTGTCTCCACATCTTTTATCATTTCGAGGATTGGACAGGCCCTGTCCACCATCTTTTGCATATTCTCCTTCGGAATCTCATGGAGGTTTTCTTCCATATCGTACAACTTGTCTTCAACAAATGCCAACTTCTTCGCCATCATAAGAATTTTCTTCGGCTCTATAAACTCAGTTTCTCCAGCTGTCATGTTGTCAATCTAGGGAGGTCAGGTGAAAATACTTTATGAGAAAGAAGTACAGAAAACAGTAATATTGTCGTTTGAAATATATATAAAATATTTCACGGTACGTTTCTTGTAGTATTTCATCCTCATGCACACCATATCTGACGAACACTCAATAGCAGTTTTTCTAGACATCAAGTTAAAGTTAATTAAGAATACTTAAACATACATACCATATTGCAAGCATTTCCCAGTGACCTCTTTTGACATCTACTCCTCAGCCTATCCTACTTCTTCTGCATCTAATATCACTCTCCGTGTTCATGTTATTACTATTTATGAATAGCACAAGATAATATTCAATCCTTTAATCACGCCCCTTCAAGCTTGTTTTATGCATGACGCTTAAAAATTCTCAAAAAGAAATGCTACAAATGTTGGTTTCAGTTATCATAGACCTAAAACTTTCTAGGAGCAATTTTATCACTTCTGCCAAATATCGTAGAGAACTTTTCTACATTTACTTGGAAGGTCCACATGCAATTATCAGTGCTAAATGCAACAGCAAAAGCTTTACAGTTTCATCCCTTAATCACCTCAGCATCCATATTAAAATTAGAATCGAAATTATTTCTCTACACAAACATTAAGAGATCCACACAGAACATGCATGCCCTGTTGGATAAACACTACCACTGGTAATATTAATTTTATTCAAGCTATTCAAAATGAATTACTTAGAAGATTACTAAATGCACCATTGTCCATCCTCACGACGAATTACAAAAATGCCGATACTAGTAGACTATATCATTAACCTATCCACAAAATTTTATTATCTACTTTATTCTTTCCCCCAGAACAACCTAAAACGACAAGAAAATATCTCAAAAATAGTAAAATCCCAAATTCCCGAAGGTTTAAAAAAAAAACCCCTCTGACTNATAATTAATTCTGCAAAATTATCATTAATTTCCTTGCACCTTCCTATTCGATTCACCTCAATGTACTATCAGAAAATTCAAATAACTTATTACACTAAATTTTTACATCTGTTTAATAAAATAGTCACGCTCAGGTTAGGAAGTTCGCTCCAAATACAATGTGTACATTTTTCAAACCTCCGTAAGACAGTGGAGCCGATCGGAAAGTAATAAATTGAGAAGACAGAGAAATACACCATCCGTGTCGCATTGATATATCGTCTGGCCCCCTCACCATTTCTGCTGTCTCGCGTTTTACAGCTCCATTTTTTCCAAATTAATGACGATTACAGTTGTTACACCTGCTACCTCTTATTTGGCAGAGCACATAGTTATACACAAAGCACGTCTTTAAAAAGTTAAGACAACTGTCTCCGTAAACTATTGATTCTTCCGATCTAGGAGAAAGCGAAAGAGGAAGCGGATAGAGAAAGTCCACTGTTTAGGACACCCCCAAATTACTCCGTTAACATATACCGTAAACGTCCTTGAATTTGAGAATTGTTGCTTTAATTCGCACTGAGTGGGCGCATATTTATTTTTTATGGGGGCTTTAGGGCTCGCCAACGTCTAGGTCAGGGGTCGGCAACCGATGACCCGAGGGTCACCGAGTGACCCATATGATAATTTCAAGTGACCCACTTTAGTTCAGAAAATAAAATATGATATATAAAAATAAATTATAAAACATGAACATGAAACAAACATTTTGAGAATTAAAAAAATTGAAAATAAATACTAAGAACAACATTTTAATTCGATTACCATGGAGCTTATATAGTGTTTATGTATATAAGATCCATGTCGAAAATATCTCTGACCCAAACGTCTCTTTAATACTCACATTTTGGTTGATTTTGACCCGCGGCCAAAAAAAGGTTGCCGACCCCTGGTCTAGGTTATAACAGCCCATGCAGGTGGGGAAAAAATGCAGTTTCGCTTTACAGGGAGGAGCCGACGTGAGGGACTCGTCGAATACCTCGACCGTACTCACTAAAAACACCTTCTGAATTCACCACAGATTATACGAAAGGACAGATAGTTGCCTAATACATTAAATTAAAAAATAAACAAATTTTGGAAATTATAATTTTCCAAACAAAGGAAAGAAGAATACAAATTAAAACCCTCCCAAGCACTTGTGGGAGGAGTCCCGATCTATTTGTGCAATTCAATTATTTATTAACATGATCCGTTAATTTTATATTAATATAATCAATTTGAATACAAATAAGTTACGAGCCTTCGTAAGAGATTGCTTCACTCACACGTCAGACGCTCCGTGCCCCCTCGAAGCAAATCCCTGCCCCAATGTCGTTTGTTAAATCTGCTGTTTACATCTGTTACCTTTTCACCACTAGAGTTCTTGACGAAGAACTCGAGCGATAATCTGTTTCCAATTACTTTCTTTTCTTATTCCTTTGGATTGTGTATTTCATTTCGAATAGTTTTCGTTTGAAACGAAACATTTATGCTCTTATTCAATTCCTGTATATACTAGTTTCTAATAAATCTGGTTTCATACTCACAACATTCTTCATTTTGTCAACTTCTTCGAAACACTTGCAAAGCAAATTCCATGACACTTGACCTGCAAAAATATAACTTAAATGCTTCAAAATAAATATTGACAAATAAATCACAATTCTTTTAATAATGTATTTAAAGATACTTTAATACATGTTTATTATTTCTTTATTTTATCTTTATGTACTATCTTATCTACTCTCATTTTTGACTTGTCTTTCGCAGTCCTATTTCTATACATTATGATAAATATATCCTACAATTTTTCTTTTGTCGAACGGGAACTGTTTTATGGAGAGAAAATATATTTGCGGAAAAACACTACGACCATTTGGAAATGAAAAATTAGTTTCGTTTGATTCTCAACATTTATTTTAATGTTGCCCTGTACCGAACTCATTACTGCCACAGTGCGCTTTTTACGTTTTAGCCAACATCTTCACTGGATCTGTTTATTGGAGTTTCTGATATGAAATCTCACTGATTGTATGAAGTGTCCTTTGACGTGCATTGACAAGAAGCGGGAAATACCCTAAATACGAAATAAAATTGACTCATTCGTGAAGTTCCAATTCTAGACGGACGATATCTAAAAGCAATTTTTTCGATGTCACTGTCCCCCAAACTGGATCGAGTTAAAATGTCTAGTAGGTTTCACGGCGGGGTAGGGACACAGCTCCACAATTTCTTAACCTTAGAACAAGGTATAGAAGTGACCAGAATCTCGATCCGGCATGCGCTATCGCTTGCCTTTCAGCGAACGTAATATTTATTTATTTTTTATAGGATGTCTTTAGGTGAGGTTCAAGTCTACCACTTAACCGTTGGACTTGGGCGAGGGAATTGGGAAGGAGAGATGTTGGGTTGCTGAAGAACTTACGGTACCGAACCGTCATTTGTCTGGAGTGGGAGAGGGAAACCCCAGCTGAAAACCTCACGTAGTTCGGCCGAGCAGGGTTTGAACCCATGGTCTACCGCTCAGCGGGACCGTGGAAGCGAAGACGCCAACACTAGACCACCGCTAATATCTTTTTAAAACAAAAATATAATGGGGGTCTCAGATTTAACGACGTGTAATTTTAGTAAAATGAAATAAAAAGTGGATATGTGACAAGATGCGTATTCAGTATTTCCGTGACATGTGTTCTATAATACATATTATTAAGTTCACTGCTTCCTCCTTAATATTGTAACTCAAAGCACTCTTACCTTTCAGAGATGCGAATGTCGCACGAATGTTTTGGTGGTCCGCACTAATTTTCTTGAAGTGTTGTTTCATTAAGTGGACTTCGTCTATGATAGAATTCTTCACGTCGTGAGCACCCATATCCTTATACATGTCACAGACGGGATCCTCATCTTTATGTTTCTCATCGTCGCTGTCAAACCAAAAGTAAATGTTAATTTCATTCCTCATCAAATTACGCATCAGACACTAGAGCATTGTTTTTTAAATTATTTGTTTCTGCGATTGCAAGTTAGTTACAACCAGAGCATCAAAACACAGTATATTAGTGGCGCAAAACCATTGCACATACTTTCTCATATGCGTTTTTCCGTCTGCAGCATAGAGTGAGAAAAAATTCTACAGTAAAAGGGCCATTTCTGGCGGGGTCCCCTATATTTTGGTATCTCTATTCTTTTTCAAAGTCGTTAGATGAATTTATTACTGTCTTTTATTTGAAATTTGAAAGTAAAATAAATATTCGGAATATTATTTAAAACATATAGCAAAATATCAGTGTTATAAATATCGTAAATGTAATTTCGTTGTATGTAAATGTAATTTCGTTGTAGACAGAAATTGATGTATTTTCGTACCTGCAGTGTGTTTGCTGTCCTATGTATTTTATCATTATCAATCATATCGTTCATTTCAGTCAGTCAGTCAGTCAGTCAGTCTCTATCGCTCATGCAGTGCGGACCTTGTCACCGCTGGCTCTCAGCTCAGGATCGGCGGCGGCGGCGCGTGTGTTGTACACTGGTTTTAACGTGTTATTTCCCATTATTAAATAGTTAAATAGATTTTTGAAATGCCGGCGATCTGTAGTGCGTGTAACAAAGCATGTGAGAACGATAACGATGTGTTTTGGAAGTTGTGGTTATGTGTGTCATGCTGACATTGAAGTCTGCATGACTCGTTCAGAACGCGTAATTGTAAAAAAAAGAGTGGTTCTGCGATACGCGCAAGCCTGTGAAGTCCTCATCAGTATCACGTAACAGGTGGGTGAATACTACAACAACATTGACTAAAGAGTTCTTATTGAACATTTTTTTAGGCCTTCAAGGAGGAGGTTTTTAAGGAAATTAAAAACTCAATTGCTGAATTCAACCAATCTAAGGATTCTCTGTAGTTCCTATCTGATGCAGTGGACAAGAGTAACATCTTATTACAGCAGATCAGAAACGAGTATAAAGAAATCAAGGATGAAAACAGTCTCTTGAAAGCAGAAAATAGGGTGTTGCGGAGAAACCGAAAGAGAACCTGGACCAAGTGCTGACAGACATTTGGACGTTCCATCGGCGTAGACTTCGTCAAGGACAGGATGGTGGCAGCCCACAGGGTTCCGTCCATCAACAAGGAAGTTATGTCACCTATTATCATCAAATTCTGCACGGGGGAGGAGAAAGATACCTGGATTACCAACTTCAAACAACCCAGGCCACAAACAGCTTATAAGATTCACCCATTATTTGGTCACTCTACCAAGGTATTCATTAACGAACATCTCTCTTCTGAAACTTACTTTTTACTATCAAGAACCAAGGAAGCAGCCAAACAAAAAACTTTAAATACGTTTGGAGTAAAGGGGGCAAAATTTTTGTAAGAAGGGAAGCGGGTCAACCATGTCGTAGAATTGATTGTCTTGACGACATTAAGAACCTGTAAATACGATGCATATAAAAGACAAACTTATATTAAAGTTGTTGTATTCCTTTGAATATTATTTTATTTTAATAAAATGAATGTTACGTTCGACATGTTTGACCCAACTTTTTTCCAATTCATCGTGAGGGTTCTAGTGTTATTCATTTAAATACCAGAAGTTTAAGAAGAAAAATTAATTTATTTTTAAGTTATTTACATAGCTTAAAATTCAAAGTAGATGTAATAGTATTAACTGAAATATGGATATTTAACAATGAACTACCTTTTTATCAACTGGATGGCTATAATTCTTTTTCAAATTGCAATGTCTTACAGTGAGACAGGATTGATTGTATATGTGAAAAAAAATTAAATGTAAAAATATAGTCAGTAAAATGAAAACTGCAGATATACTAACTCTGGATACTAGGCTTAATGTCATTTTAACATATTTTGTATATATCATAGTTACACAAAATTAAAATTTATTCAGGAGTTAAAAGGTCAATTGTATGGATTAAAGTATAATGCTATTCTTTTAGGCGATATAAATGTGTTGATTTGAAAGGGGAATCCATGGAGAAAGAATCCAATATATCTTTATTGTACAACAATGGTTTTATATCTCTTATCGATAAACACACACGAATTACTGAGGACACTCGCGCTTCCATAGACCACACATGTTAGCACAGAAACATCCAACTTTTAGAACAGCTGTTTACTACTTGGACATAACCGATCACAGTCTAACTGCATTAGTATTTGATTGTAAAAAAATAACTTCATATGCAAACATTACTTATGACAGAAAACACATTGACTTTGTGACTTTACAGCACGACTTACTTAACACTGACTGGTCGAAGATTGATATGTGTACGAATGCGAATGAAGGTATAGACGAGTTTTTCAATATCCTGCAGAAAAATATTAACAAAATTACTATTCACTCGACCATGAGACATAAAATGAAAAAAGCTAAACTACGTTCTCCATGGATAAACAATTACATACTCAAGAAACGAGAACATCGCACTAAATTAGCGGAAATTGCTAAAAAAGATCTTACGACACCCGATACAAAACCTTTTTCAACAATTACGTTACGACACTGAATACTGAAATAAATTCATTGAAAAATACTTACTATCGTAACCTTATTAATAGCCATGAATGGAATTTAACTGAACAATGTAAAATTATAAATAAACTAACTGATAACACATAAGAAACAAGTGACTAGTGTACAATTCAATGGGCAACTTATAGATGACACTACTTCTATTACTGGAATATTTAACGAATATTTTACTGACGAACCTATGAAACTGTTATCTAATACTACTTATGACGCTAACCCTGACATCTCCTGTTACAATGTACTAAAACATTTTTTTATTTTTCCTGTTTCAAGCCTTAAAATTGACAGTATAATAAGGAACTTAAAAAAACAAAGAAATCAACAGGTATAGACCAACTGTCTGTTGACATTATTAAGAATATTAGTGAAGCTATTTCTCCTGCGCTCTCACGAATAATTAACTTAAGTTTTGAGACTGGTCTCTTTCTCTGAAGTTTAAAAACAGTATAGTTGTACCAGTTTTCAAAAGGGGAGACAGGGAGCTCTTGGAGAACCACAGACCGATTGGTTTACTTTCTGTGTTTTCTAAAGAGATTAAGAAAGCAAAGAAAATCAGACTTTTAAGTTTTTTTAAACAGTCAAAAAATTCTCAATGAAAATCAATTTGGTTTCACAAAAGGTAAAAATAATGAACTAGCAATATCCTCTTTTATGGAAAAAATTTACAACGGCATTAATAATAATTAAAAAACAACTGGTATTTTTATAGATTTTAGTAAAGCTTTAGACTTAGTAGATCATGATATTTTAATTATGAAAATGGAAGCTACAGGTTCTAAAGAAGCATCACTGAACTGGTTCAGATGCTATCTCAAAGGACGCACTCAGCAAATAAAAAATCAAAACTGTCTCAGCAAACTATTAGACATTATAAAGGGGGTACCTCAAAGACCCGTCTTATCAGCAACTTTATTTTTAATATTTATTAATGATTTTCTGTACCAACCCCTAAGGAGTTGCGAACACGTTCGCAGATGACGTCACGATTCGTTAAGCGAGCCAAGATTGGAATACCATTTGGCTAGGAATGTTAGGCGATCTGAAGGAGTTGCGTATTTGGTGCAGCAAAATGGTATGATTATAAACGCGTGTAAGACTAAGTACATTAATTTTGACTTAAAAGGATATTATTTTGAAAACCCTTTAACATTTCATGTAATCCATTGTAACGGAGATTTAAATTGCGGCTGTCCGAAAATTGATCAGGTAAATAGTATTAAATATCTAGGAATCCAAATTGATGACAAAAGTTGGAAAAACCATGTAATCGCTTTGCATACAGAAATAAGAAATAACATTAGGAAATTTTACTTTTTAAGAAATTTTTTAAATCCCGATTTCTTANTGCGGATCAGCCACTAAAAAACATACTCACACCACTCTCCATCACACAAAACCATTATATACGTTTAATAATAACAAAACCGAAAAGAGAATCAACCTTACCACTTTCCACAGAACTTAACATCTTGCCATTGAAACATTTGTTTGTTAACAAGGTCCTCAAACTGTTTTATTTTAGGAGCGGAAATAGACATACGGACAGACAATACAACAGAACCCGAGCGGTTACTCAAGGGCAACTAGTACGACCTAAGGTACATAAAACCATTTTCAGAAAAAGTTTTGTATTCTTAGAGCCAAAATGCTACAACTGGTTATCACCTGACATAAAAAATTATAAAAACATAGAACTCTTTGCAAAAAAACTAAAAATATGGTTATTAAAACAAGCTAAAATTGAGGATCTGCTCAAAGTACTTATTTAGACCTTGTGTACTCATTTCTGAAGTCTCTTCGTTTCACCGACAGTTCTAAGAACTAGGGGTCTCGCTCGCCCACCCATTTGTTCTTTGGGTCTGCCACCCTTTTTTGTCCTTTAACTCATAAAAATCCTCTACCTCCCTTCTCGCACACGATCTGCGTCTTCCTTGTAACTGCGTGGTAGTATCCAGATCTGCCACAAAAGTTCACCTCGTCTCTTTCAAAAATATATCCCGTGATTTTCCGTTCATTCCCAGTTTCAATTCTAACTACGTCATTTATTATATGTTAGCAATTTTCCACCTTCAGCTTCTGGTCCAAAATAACGCGTAAAATGCAGACACTCTTCGCTTCGTCGTATTTTATTGCACGTCCTTTGAACAAAGAAATTCGAAACCCTGCGTCCTTTACAGCGGTCGTAATCCCACCCACCCCTTCCATTGCAGCACGATTCCGCGTGCTTACGAAACATTCCTGCTTTTCAAAACTTTCATTATTTTAAGTAATATTTAAGAATGAATCGATTCTTACTATAAGTCTGTTGTCTTACCTTCTCCAATTTTCCTTCCACGTTGTCACCATTCCTCCTACATGGTTGCCTTATGCTGTTGCATAAATAAATTTGATATTGCGATGGGTATTTTAAGGGAGTTTTGTGCGTCAGGCACTTTATTTACCTGCCTAAACCTGCCGGACAGTTAGATACAAATACACCTTTTTCCCCTCCAGATCAACTCAAGTCTATATGACTGTTAGAGGGAAAAGTGGTGGATGCCAATTAAGTCCCTAAATCCCACCCGTAACATTCAACCCGTAATTGTTGAACCAGCATAATTCAACTCAAGTTAACTTATTACGAGATAATTTTGTCAAAATATTTCGAAAATGTTATTTTATTGAATTATTACAGTAGTTTAAGTAAAACACTTCGTTTCTCAAGGTGGCATTAAATTGAGTCACGTCACTATTTCAAATAAAGTCGAAAACGAAAACTCACTCTTCAGAAAATTCGTGACACTCGTCCTCGAGGAGCGCGGGTTGTCGTGGCTTCAGCTTCACCGTATCCACACCCTCAACCTGCTCCATGACTCGGTCCATGATAGTCTCGAAGATGGACCGCACTGCTCGATGGGATTGTCTGCGAAACACACAATCTATGGAACAGTCTACCATCTCTGTTGCAGTGTCGTCAATAGACGTGTCACGATACAAAATGAATTTTTCACTCATCAACTAAAAAAACTCTTCCTCTTTTTTTTTGGTGATAAAATGATAGTTGGCGTTCTTTGTTGTGTTGTTGTACGTGTAGATGAAGTAGTTAGATGATGGAATTTTGTTGAGGATCAACCAAGTCCTGAGGAAGTTGAGTTCGTTGTCGAAACGTCGGTCTAGTTAATAAATATATTGCTTCAACGTAAAATTTTTATAACATCCCGATCATTCCAATTTATTCTTGTAGGATCAATTTGTGGTGTGTAATCTTGCTGTTGTTTCTGCGAAGTGGTATTAATTTTATTTATTTTTATAGTGATGCTTTGAAGAAGAAGTTGTATTAAATGACGAAACGTAGGGAGAAATTCTTTTATTCTTTGACCTTGTTCCTGAGTGTTGGGAGTCATTCTTCATAATACTAAAGTCGCGTAGCAAAATTTAGTTGTATGTAAATATGTAATGATGTGTAATATGTGAATATGTATAGTACATAGAGACAGAGTATTAGTATTGTGTAAAAACGTAAGAATATGTAAATATGTACACACATTTTCCTTATATGTACACAGAGTTATCCGTAGTTCCCAACGGTGCTTAAGGAACACACCAGTTGGGATAAGGTTTAATTCTACTACATTCATATTTGTGGTAAATTACAAAAAATTAAACTTTATTTTGTTTTGTAAGTATTAGATTGTATTGCTAGATCGTTCACGATTATGACTGAAAAAGCGGACGGTGTGAATACCAGGATATTATAATCACAGTCCACGGCATCTACAGGGCCGAATCACAGGCGAACGGGCCTTCAGTTCCGCCAAAATTCCGCTCTATTGTAACCATATTGTAAATAGCAAATAAGACCCTTTTCAATTCAATACTCGTCTCAATAGATTTTATCGTCTGTCCGTGACCCTCGACCATTTTCTCATCTCGCTTACATTCGTGTTGACTTGCGAAATGAGTCCCTCGCAGCCTCTTTCTCATCCTCCTCTTTCGGTTCGCGATCATCCTTCCATTGCTGTAATGCGACGACGCGTTTGCGTAGTTCACTCACAACCTGACACATGTACTCTGCTTCGTATTCAGCCGGGAAGGGCTCGGTTTGAGCGATCTTGTCCACTAAGCGCTCGTCACCCGAGATGGTCATTAGTCCTGTCAACAGCTGAGGAGTACATAACCTAACATTATAAAATAAGTAGATCATTTTTACAGAATAATTCCACGGGATTCTTATATAAAATCCTAAAATCGTTATGTTCGTTTCTATATTTCTCTACTTTCGCGAAATTAATTATATATACGAACGAATACATTACAACGAACAAAAATATATACAGATTTTGATACAATATTGAAATGTGTACGTAATTACGACTTACTTTAAAATCCGGACAGAAGGAACGTTTAATAAACACAGAGTACGGTTAAGACCTCTGAATTATTTGGTTTTCATATCAATCTTAAGTTATATGCTTGAAAGCAATGTTCTTCATAGCCCTCCACGATTCATACACTTATTACTTCAGTGGATTGTCCGCCTTACCAGAGTCAGTCCAGAATATACTCACTCCGCCATGAAGTAAAATAAAAACAGGAGGGAAATCTCGACCAGTTGCGCGACTCGTCCTTGAGGAGCACTGGTGTAGTTGTACCTGTAGCGACGTCTAGAGGGAGTTCCTCTGACTACTTTTCTATTAGTTATAGTATGTCTTCGACATACTATAACTGTTGCAGGAAATTTTGTTACCAGTTCTGTCAATAATATCATCAAAGAATGAAATTAGGTCTGGGTGGAGATGGTGTACAGTTGTGGAAGGCGAACGGGTGGTGTAGTGGTTAACACCCCTGCGATCAAAGCAGGAGTCCCGTGTTCGTTTCCCGGTTTGTCGTCATTTTCACCTGACCGAAACGTTATCACATATCTTCTCCACGTGTAGGGTACACGGAAGAAATATGTACATCATCAAAGAAATTCACTAAAATTGGCGAGGTTTGATAAATAACGAGGTGAAGTAGGCCGTGACTGTATTTTATAATGATAAACAGTGGCAGTGGTAGTCTGATGAGACGGAGCGTAGTCCGGAAGAGTCCGAAAGCAATATTATAAAAATATATGGTTAAACTAAACTTAATGCCTTACGATACAACTATTATGTCTGTTTGATTTATAGTATCATTAGTTGCATGTTAGAAACAAGTTTTTCCTAATTTCGGCGGTGTCATTGTAAGGATATTTAAGACAATACAATGTTTTGAGACATTTCTGCATTTGTTCTAAATACGCTTAAATTTATTCTCTTGAAAGAGATAGAATACATTGAAAACATTAATTGGCTATTGCGACTTTAAGCATCATTAAAAATTAATAACACTCCGTACATAATAAAAGGTCTCGAACGTAGGACTCTTTCTTCCAAGTTCAAAATTACCTTCTAAAATGTAATGAGTACGTACATATATTTCTTATAATACTTATTATTGAAACGAAGATTAAACAAATCGTAGATAAATTTTGAAATAATTTTGGAAATATCACATTTTCATCCCTGAAGTAACAATTCAAGATCAATAACCATGTCTTCATATCGTTGCTTGCTCCAACTCCAAAGGACACAGGGATAAAATATAAGGAAAGGTAGGGTTGCGGCACATAAATAGGTCTTGTGTAATTGATGATGTCTGTAGTTTTTCTTAAGAAATCTTTTTATCCGTTACAAAACAAACAATATGTCATATAAACAAACCAAACAGATTGATGTTACACTTAAACTATAATTTTACTCCCTCACGAAGTGTTACCGAGTCTCTATTCAAGAAAACACATCTCCATTTTAGGTTTTGATAATATTCTACTAAAATTTTCGCACCAAACAATTACGCTTAGAAACAATTACTTTCTAAATCACAATTTACTTACTTCACTATTCTTCAATCCAGTACCGATGCGACAACACAAAGGTATTACGATAGTGCAACGCAAATACTCCGAACACAAAAAACTATTGCAGCCTTTTCATATTGTGATAGCGGCTATGAAGTATGTTAATGAGCAATCATAGGACTACCATGTAAGGTTGCCAAATATGAGGATCATGGCTTGTAGTATAGAAGGCTATGACAGTGGAGATTGCGCGAATTGAGCGAGTTTGTAAGTATGGTGGTGCCATTTCACATCGTAAAACGAAAATGCTCTAGTTGGAAGTGTTTGTGTTCAAGTTTTCCGACACATGTCATTGTACATGTTTTTCAATGATGTAGAATCCTTTCAGTGTTATTACATAAGTTTCCCTATATCTTTAAGAATGTTCTACAATGTTACGGTATGTTTTCTAGTGTTATTGAATATGGCTAGATCATGTAATATGTATCATTATTTCTAGAGAACATTTGTATGTACATTTCTGAAATATTTGTTCTTATTGTTCCTTCACTTCACTTTCCCTCAAAACTGTAATTTTGGTGACCTGTTTCAATTTGGAGGGGTAGTATAAAACAAATGGAAGCGAACTATTTCCGCAATGTATGAAGAAGGTAGATGCAGAAAGAACTGCTAGACCTGCTAACCTAACCACCAATTCTGACAGCTCACCCACAGTGTGGTTTTCGATTTAGTTGACGGAACTCCCCATAGATGATGCCATCCTACTTTCCCCTCCTATTGTAATATTACGTCATGACTCTACGACTTACGAAACAACTGTACTCTGGCGGACAAATCAATAAGTTTGATAGTCACCAGTCAATGGAGTGAAGTTTCGCATCTACCGATTAACAGTCCTTTTTAATTGTATTTCTGCTCTTGTATTGCATCGTTATTAACCATACATTGTTCGTTACTTGCAATTATTTCGGAAGAAGAGTTCTTGGAAATTCCATTTTATTTCATCGCTTACTTTCCCTGATTCCCATGCCACAAAAATTCCATGGAATTCACTTTGATGTGAGTATCGAGACAAATGGCTGGATAGAAATGAATTGACAGTGTTGCCAATAGAGAGAAAATGAAATAGGCTATATGCAATTCATAAAATAAAGTTCTCCAACTATCCCAACTCCAATTATTTGCGTCACCGATTAGCCGGAGCAATGGGTGAGAAAAAAATTGGAAAAGAGGAAATTAGTATACAGTAATCGTGAACAGTATCAGACCCTTCCTCGAAAAGAGCAATCCCCGAAAACGAATGACGAGCTCAAACAACGTTGAACGATATGTTTAAAAAGTGAGATTACGCTTTTTAATTACTTTACACTACACTACTGTTATTTTTTACTGAGCCAACTATAACAACTACAGAACTATTTCATCAATATTCTTTTCTGGGTATTGTGAGTTTGTTTTTCTTCCTTTCTCAAGAAATTTCGTAGTAATTTTGCCTTCAAAGTAACCTTTTTATGGAAGAAATTTCATTATCCAGGTATTTAATTATACAAACTGCGTCCGGACCCAATTGACACGGATAAATCGGAGACCGATAGGTAAGAAGAATTACAGTACGGCAAATAAGATATCTTCATAAAGACAGTCACCAAAGAGGAAGGCCGAACCAAATGTGCAAAATGCATGTTATGAAGGTAAGAATCTTAGGAAAATTGATATTACACCCAGAAATATTGCAGTGTGTCCCACTCAATTTTCCAATTATAATTTCTTAACAAAATGACCACAGCACTAAACAACAACATTGCAATAAAAATGAAAACAGACAAACACTTCCAGAAAATATATAATATAATTATCAAACTCATAACATACGTAAAATACCAATCTCAAAGTCACGATACTTTGCCTAAAATTATTCAATATGTCTGCCGTAAACAAATTGCCAACCTCCACGAAACAAACCCTTGAAACTCACTCACGTGCAGACAGCGGTCCACAATGTCATTCTCATCAGCTGATAAAGTGAGGTTAAAATGTCCGGCTACACCTTTTTTTTAGAAATTTTACAATTTTGTTTAGAAAATAGCAATCACAAAGAATTTAAGTATTATCCAAATATATATTAATGGTAGTCACAAAAGCGACCATTTGCTGTAAAGAAATACAAGTTAATAACACAACAAACAAAAACACAAGGTAATAAATACGCTCTATACAAAAAGTGCAAGAGCAAGTGAATTGAATTGGTTTCTGACGTTGGCAATGGATTCAAGTTCGAATGTCTTGCCAACAGAACGCGAGGAACCCTTATCATTACTCTTATGGATGAAGGCGAAGTATAAGCGTTGGGTACATTGAGTACAGATTCTATACCAACATCAAGGCAGACTGACAATAAATAAATAAATATATAAATTATTTGATTGTCAAGAGAGCTGTAACAAATTGTATATGACCACGTTGAGGACAATTAAGTAATCTGTGACTAATATACAATAAACTAATAAACACAGTTCATGTTTTTTTTTCTTAAGTTGAATTTTTCGAGGCAAAGTAACATGACTGAGTATAGCACACTCCTGCAATCAAGTACAGATTGCATGAATTACCTTCCACCTCAATCTCTCCGCAATTACCTCATAAGCTGATTTAAAAAATGTGCCAATAAGATAAATCATATTTGCTTAGAATATTTTCACTGATCTCGAAAATGATGCGATGTGCAGAAGGAGGTTTAGCATCTGAACACGAATAGGCATTCTCGTGTCGCCATATTTAACTCCTAACTCGACACGTGCATGTTGCGAGATTCCACGAAGAAGCATCAATAGCAACAGTACTTCAGATTTAGAACAAAGGAACAGTTTTTTATGAAATATTGAGGTAATAACGAATGTTTTCTGGAAATAACAAAGGTTAAAAAAGAATACATGCTCAGATATTTTGGAATACCCAGATTTCATATTACCGAAGTAAATAGGGTACAGTTTCTTGAATACGTGAATTGAATACACAAAGTGCATAGCATATATCTTAATTGTGCTTCCACAACTGGTTTATATATTTGAGAATTTGTGAAGAAACTTGTCTGCTTAACTTGGTCGATTTAATTTATGAATTATACACGTAGACGCAATGCGTAATCATATATTTTCTGTCCCATTAAGTATCAATTTTCTTTTATTGGCGCTCTAACATTTACTTATTCACGCAGTATTATCACTAGAAAATTGTGTATTACAGTGGTGTTTCCATATAGATCGGTCATATTGTCAGCCACTGTCAACGCCTAGATTGGAATCAAACTGGCGGCATGAGACTACTCATTCGTCTAGTGTCGAAGTTTTCACCACAGCCTGCTCTTACTAATACGCGAGTGAAGAATCATACCTGAATCGTTCCTTTCTCGACGACTTGAGCCCTTCGAGAGAAATTTATCAAGTACCACAGCAATCGGGGTCCCTGAAGCGATGGGTCTTTGTCGAACTCCTTAGCGTGTTGGGCACGCAAATCGATTAGGGACTCTGTGTCCCGGAACTAAACAAAGAGGAATCTTCGTTATAACCACCGTTCTGTGTACCAAGACTCTAACACGTAAGAGTTTTCACAATTTCAGTTAGTGGGACCCTTGTCTACTCCACCATCATTTTGCGAACAGTCTCATTCTCAGGCATGACTAAAAACATCTCACTTTCCACACGTCGTGGCTGACATGTCCAACCGAGACCACATGAAACCGACAGCTGCCTCGATATTTCAATTGTCAAAGCTGGAGCTATCTCTCTCAGGCTTCTTGACATTTACTGAGTACGTAGAAAGGATATGTCACATAAAAGAAGAACTCTTAGACTGTACAATGGTGAACAGAGACGGGAGTGGAGAGGAAGAATGAATACATACACAGAAGAATCAAGCAGAAATACAGTTTTAAGAACTATGAAGTTTAATGTCATGTATTGTCTTTCGATGTTCATCTGACATTACATAATAATCTGAAAAAAATGCTTGTTGATGACATATTGTCAGTCTCTGGATTAAGCGTGGGCGTTCGTCATCGCGTGCGTGTTAAGCAACCTTCCGGGAATTAAAATCCCAACTTTCAAATTTTTGCTGAAGTAGCGAACCTAGGTTAAGAAAGAGCCAGGAGGTTTTCTCCGGAGTGTGAGCTGATTTTAAGATGATCTTTCTGTTCACGTTGGGTGAATGACGAAGGCAACATCTTTTCGGTAGATATCACGCAATAATCGCTCGAAACATATAGTAGAG
>NNCF01127805.1:29262-70764 GCA_002313205.1 Laupala kohalensis
TATATATATATATATATATAATATCTCAAACACAAGAGAGAATCATTTCTTAAATTGAATCCAAATGTTTATGCAAATAAGAATATAGGCTACGCAAGGAAGTGATAAATGGCGGAGGTTTTCCCATTTGTATATAACAAGCAAGGACTACGGTACTCAGTTTCTTTAAAATAAACAAAATTTTGCGTGCCCGATGAATCGAAACATACTGAACTCTTGCTACTGTAGCGAAACATATTTACAAAAGATACGGAAAAAGTAGGATATGCAAGAGTGAAAGACCTCGTGGAGGACAATTAACTAAGTTTTAACTCTCTACTTCCGAGTCCCTACTCGTGGAGGAGTGTTTGCATGGTCAACGGCCAGATGAAAATTGCGACAGACCGAGACTCGAACCTGGGACCACCTCCTCTGACCTCATGTACGCTGGGCACTGTTAACTAATTTACTCTCAGAGAGCAAGCAAGGGACCATCGCAACAATTCCGAACAAAGAACCCTAAGGCAGAAGCACATTTAATATTTCTGCACCCCAAGTGACCCATAACACCCCTTGACACCTAACGACGGAGGATGAATAATTTTTTTAAAAAGATATTGAAAGCATGTAGAACATGCTCAGGGCATTTTGCGAACGAAGTTGTCGCTCCTCAACATTCAGATCGCTTAGAAGTAAAAAGGTTGCTATCAACTGGACTTCTCTAAAACATATTTTAGGTAAAGTAAAGTTTCATGAGGTCTACGAAGCAATTTCAGGCCACCTCATGCCATGTCAGTGGCAGTTTTTAATTTATTTTCTTATAGAAATGTTACTCTTTACTTCTTTCTGTTTTTAGATTCACTGGAGCAATCATACTCCCTAAATTTCTCTACTTCCATAAATAACTTTCAATATATCCACTGATCTATTTCAAAGAAATAAATTGATTTCATTGCAACAATTTTCTTATGCACACGTGTACATGAAAAGTTTACAATGATAAGAGGAACCGGCGTTTCAGAGACACTTATTTTTAAATTTCTGAAGTTTAACATACAATTTTAAACTCGTTCACAATTCACAAAATTTTTGTTTTTACCTGATCAGGTATAATGTGGTCCAGTTTTTTCATGTTTGCTGAATTAAAGTAAAAAAAGTGTCGACCTAAAGGTGAAATCGTAAACAAGAAATAAACAAAATATGATTCTACTCTGTTTTAAAGTGTTTATCATCAACATTGACAATGAATAATGTACCTAAAGCTGTGGGAAAATATTTACCTAGAAAGGAACAACTCTTCTAACCCATGGCGAAAACATTTTCATGTTTTTCTATCTTTAATTTTATGTATCTAAAAGTTCCATTAAGGAAATTAATGCAGGACGACATTTTCCCTCCATCATTTAAATTCATTTACAAAACGTGAATCACAGAGTTTTTGCATTCTGCGAATTATCGTATACGCTACCCACTTGCAAGTTACTCCTGCGCATGCTCAGAAGTTAGTGGTACAAAGCGTAGTACGTTTGTGTATGATGTTAGCGGTACACTAGTGAGAGAGTTCATAGTGGATTCTAGTCTGGATTTGAGGTTATGTTGATATCTGAGAGGGTACGCGAGAGATTTGTTGGTTGTGTGTGCCGTATGAACGCGTGCTGGTGTCCTCACTGAACAGTTTACTTCTGTGTGTTAGCATGGAAGTAGTTTTTTTTTGCGTTTACAATTTTTAGTGCGATTTGAGTCGAAGGTACGCTTTGCAAATTTTTCCACGTACGTTATGCGGTTAGCGCCAACAACGTAACGTATACGCTAGGATGCGTGGAAGTTATGCAAAAAAAGTCTCTTAATTTCTCCATGAACTCCTAGACCTTCAACTTCCTTACCTACCTGCCGCGTCTCCGCCCAGACTATGTGACTCGTTTTATTTTCTCTACCCTCGCTAAAAAATTTCCACCATTGGAGTTTCCTATACGAGTATTTGGGAAACAGAGATTCGCTCCGGCTTCACACGTAATATTTTTTTACGATACTGTTTACCTGTTTCTTGCAATTAAGTGAAGGAGAAACGACGTGTGGAATACTTCTTTATACATATTTATTTACGAAGTTTTCTTTATACACTATCGCATAATGTTTTGGATAAGTGGTTGAAAAGATATGCTTTGTGATGAGGAATCAATTATGGTTGGAAAGAGGTATGTAGAAAATACAAACAAATGATCACACTTATGTAGCTCTGGGGTTATTTTTGAATAGTTTTTGTTTGGTTTTTTATTGTATAGTTTTTCTGTTTTGTTCTAAAAACCTTTGTGTGTATATCCCTGATGTATATATTGTGACCCAAACTCAAGATATCATAGCCTTTTTCCAACGGGTGGTCAAAAATTTCTACTGATTTGTACATCACAGTGAGGATCTCTTCTTCGGTGCATTTTTACTTCGTCATATGTTCAGAAAGTTCTCGTAGTGTGAAAAAATTATATTATAAAATCACGACGAATAATCGTTTACAGGTCAGCATATTCTTTTTCGATGGTACGAACAAAACCAAGAAAAACCTTCTTTAGGGTTTTCGGCGAAAATATTTGTTAAACATTAACGAAATGATTTTATCACCACCGTTCGTCTGCTCATCGCGCCTATAGTGAAATAAGACAAGGTGAGCCCGTCCCGAGCATGCGCAGGGCAAGCTAACAATATTTAAGACATTTCTCGGAGCAGTCTTACTACGATATGTTTGAATGCGTTGTAGGCGTGAAAATATATTAAATAGATCTGAACAGCACCTTTAACTTCCCTCTCAAAAAATGTCTTGCGTTTCATTGGCTGGTCAACGTCCCCTCCCCCTCGATGCGCAATGGCACACCTTGTGTTATTCCATTATGCGTCACAGTAGTGGCGGCGCAAATCTAAATAATTCGTCGAATATTCCTACTTAAAAACATATTGTATCTTCTTTCAATGCACAAAACAAAGAACCCTATACTGACAAAGATATTTATCTTACCTAAATTACACCATTTAGTTGAAATACATTAACACATCAATTTTCAACGTTACCCTCTCTTCGATAATAATAGTTAACTTTTGAAAATATGTATGAGCTGTTTGGGACTTTTCTGGGAAACTAAAGGATGCGGATAATTTTGCTATAGTTTGTTCTCGTGTATCTATAACCTTTTAGACAGTGTACGCCAATATATCTCAAAGTCACGATACTTTCCCTAAAATTATTCAATATGTCTGCCTTAAACAAACTGCCAACCTCTACGAAACAAATCCTTGAAATTAACTTGCGTGCAGGCAGTGGTCCAGAATGTCATTCTCATCAGCTGAAAATGCGAGGTTAAAGTGTCCCGCTACACCTTGCTAGAAATATTTTTAGAAAAATCGTAGTAACAAAGAATTTAAGTATTACCGAAATGTATATTAATGGTAGTCACAAAACCGACTATTTGCTGTAAAGAAATACATGTTAATAACACAACAAACAAAGAAACAATATTCATTCGTTCCGCACGCTCGATGCAGAAAGTACAGGAAAGCGCCACCAAAGCTAGTGAATTGAATTGGAGTCCGAGGTTGGCAATGGATTCAAGTTCGAATGTCTTGCCAACAGAACGCGAGGTACCCTTATCATTACTCTTATGAACGATGGCGAAGTAAAAGCGTTGGCTACATTGAGTACAGGTCCTATACCAACACCAAGTCAGTTAGACTGAATAAATAATTTATTTATTGTCAAGAGAGCTGTTACAAACTACTGTTGCAAACTGTTACAAATCGTCTTTTCGTTCACGATTTTTTTTCTTAAGTTGAATTTCTCCAGGCAAAATAAGTTAACTTTGAGTACCTTTTCGAAGAGTGATATATTTTTCTTCTTTCGCCTTCGTTCACTATTATCGTCACTCCTTACTAATGACTAGCAGAACTACCCGTCATTGTTCGAGATTCGAAAAGACACTGGAATTTAAGAAAATTTTAAAAAATATTGTTAAAAAAGCATTAATTACTGNTAATTACTGGACATTAAAAAATTTAATTCGCAAACAAAACAAGAAGCAAACAAAAAAAAATTGCATCACCATTCAAAGAAAATTTGAACTGAAAATTGATTTTTTTACACTACAGTATGTATTAAAACACTTGTCAACAGGTCAATAAGGTAAATAGTCTACCCGCTAGAACCTGTTGAATTAGTCAATTATGCTAGACATAAAATGCAACGCGTTGTATCCTGCAAATTATTTGTGTGGCAGAAAAAGCTTAGGAAGTAATTTGTCGGAATGTTTTTGCTGCTTCTTTTGTAATGTAACATTTCCATCGAAAAGTGTATTTTAATACTAATGATTTTATGAATAATTTTACTTCACCATAGTAATTTCATTGTTTGAAACTATGAATATTAAAAATATTTGAAGCCATCAAATCAACAAGCAACATTAAGCGTTCGACAAGCCGCACAAGTTATAAATCGAAAAAAAGCCAAGAACCATTTTTGGAATCTGAAAGTGGACTCCTATTTTGATTCAAACCGGTTCTTTGCATTTCCGTGTTATTTTGTTTTTCTATTTGTTTATATTTAGCAACTTCGTAGTTCGATCCAACTTTTAGAAGTCAAAATGTCATTTAACAATATTTTAACTATTAATAATAATTTGAATGTAGAATAAGTTGGTTTTTAAGGGCTCGTCAACAGCAAGGTCATTAGAGCCCATAACGAATAATAAGGTTACTGTGATATATAAGATGCTAAATTCATAATCTCCGACAATTTAGCTATTATATGTATCATGTTAAATATTGTTTGCAATATAACAGTAAAACTAATGTATATTAAATGAGTTTTGAAAAATACTAACCTCGCCCTGAAATATAGAGGGCAAGTACGGGAAAATACGTACATTAAATATATTATTCCTAGATGTATTTTGTTTCCACAATAGCAGTAAAACAAAGTTTCATTGCAAATAAAATATTCTTAATAAATAATAACAAAAATTAAGTCTGAACCATCTGAATCCATAACAAGGAACGAGGATGGTGTCTGTAGTGGAAATTGTTTGAAATGTTTGCATTTGAGTATACACCACGACAAATTCGGACAGTAAACACAAATAGGTCAAACATACGTGAAGACATTTTAATATTATATATTCTTAAATTTTTTAACCCCAAGGAGAAAGAATTTGTATATATCATTTGAGGGCTGTTTATTAAATAAAATTGAAAAGCTTTAGGAGGAAATCATATCATTGACTGTTCTTTAAGTACTCATTAATTGCCAAATTAATTAGTGGCGAAGGGAATTTTATTACAGAGCCCTGGCTTCTAATAGCTGTGGAAACTATTTTATTCTAGGATTTTTGTTAATATCCATTGGGTATGTCACTTTGTTCTGAAAAACACAAAAGAAAAAATAGGTTTAATGAACGAATATGTTTTTTAACCCCAATGTTTTTAAACAAAAGATATTTGTATGGCTTGTGCCCCTACATAGACTATATAATGCTTTCATAAAATAAACAGATTTACACGCACATTCTTATTCGGCAAATGATTACCGTTGTAATTTCAATCTTCTATTTGCAAAATATAATGAGTTCCTTTTCAATAACATTGCTAAATAACGACCAGACACATTATTAAGGAATGCAATTTATATTGTCGCACAAAAGAAATTGCCGTGATCACGTTACAATAGAATTAAGACGATTAAATATATTTATGCAACCACCAGCAAGTGATAAATAACCATGTTTTCAGTAAGCGGCCAGCGGTGCATTACAACCGCGCGTATTCAGTTTACTTCCTGGACTCCTCAGTTCAGAAAGTTATACCATACGGTGGAGTAAATACGATATTTTCCAACTAATTTAAAGGTTTGATAATAATACGTATTAGTGAATTTTGTTCATTCTAATTATACAAACCTGCGGATATTGTAACAAATTTTATTCTTATCTTCGGAGTGTGTTGAATGTTAAATCCGCCCCGGCCTTAGAGCCCTTGATCGGAATTTATGGTATGGTCTCCCGTTTGCTTCCGAAGAGTAAATTAGTTTATTGTCCTCCATGTGGTCATAAGAAGTTTGTAACGGAATTTTTTACAATAAATGTATTATTTCCTTATTTACATGAATACAAAAGTTTAATATATACTGGAAAAAAACCAGGAGAAACACGTAAAAATTACTTACATTTCTGCAGAAATTATTTCGGTTTTCTCCTTCGTCCGTCACGTAGATCTATTGTGATCTAGTATATCTTGTTATCCTAGCTCACTTCCACCATTGGTTACTTTATCTCAATTATATAAAACGGATACACAACTCCCGTTTCGGAGGTCTTTTCACAGCGTTACGCTTAATATTCGATGGATAGGCACACACGGAGCGTATCTCTGTCTCTTGAACGTTGAATTAAATGCAGCCCTACCGGTGGCAGTGTTGTCGCTTTCACTAAGTCATCCCGAGTTCAATTCCCGATGGGGCCAGAAAATTTGTAGATTTTCACATTAATGTCCCAGTTCATATAGTTGTGACTACTCACAAGCCAACCTTCCATCCTCTATCCAGCTCCTCCTAGTATCAATAACTAACTATTACTAACCACTCCTACTAACCCCTCCACGTGGGCCAAGTTGTTGGTAAACCCAGCTAAGCGGCCCACCTACTAACGAAGGCGTACCACCCAACTCCTACCTCCTATCGCCCCGTGTAGATAAGCTTCAATAGCACGCTACATTTCCCATTTACAAATACAACAATACAAAAACAAAAAATTAAATGCGAAACACGAAAAACAACAATGCAGTACAATCCAACTTTTTAAAGAAGTCAAAATAATTCGACCTGTCACGCTCCAAAAATCCTCCAACACGGAGTTGTATAGTTGAGACCAGTATTCACGATTTTTTTTGTGATGTGTATTAGAAACGTATGTCTAATTTAAAGACAAAATTAAAAGAATAGTGTGTCTAATATTCACTCTCATTTGAATCATTTTTAGAAATCTTCCCTCAGAGTTTTTCACTTGCATTATGAAATTGTTTCCCGGCGGAGATCTGGCGTTGAAACCTATGAACCAAAATAAGCAGCGCACTCCATTCATCTCATTGTATCGTTCATTTTTAGAAACGTTTCGTCGTGAAATGAGGGTGAGCGTACTTCCTTGTGTTTTCTAAACACGGGAGATTTCTGTGTCATTTTTTTTCCATATTTAATCACCCTTCGAGTGTTAAACATTAAAACGTTTGTGGCAACCAAACAAACATAATACACTAGCGGATGTCAGAGATATCGTCTAACGTGTACAGAATCAATAACGTCTTCTCTAGGTGAAGAAATAAAAAATCACCCGCATTATTGCTCAATAATTTTACCCCACCCCCGTTGAGGGGTGTTTCACATCTCACAACTTCTGAGTACCTAGAAGTGAAGTTTCTATCGTCTATGGCCAGGTAAGAATAGCGACGGACCGGGGCTCGAACCCGGGAACATCGCGCCATGATCACAGGTGCACCACCCTAAGTCTCTACTCCAAAAGTCCGCACACAACATCTACCCGATCTACATTCAACCGACGTACATCCGTCAAACCAAGTCGAATCGGGTGGTGCAGTGGCAGCACACCTGCGGCCTTCATGGACCCCGGGTTCGAGTTCCGGTTCGTCGAAATTTTCACCTTGACGTAGACGAGGATGTTTCAGATGTTGAGAAACTAGTCAGGACGATGTGCGCTTTGTGTGTGGATGACGTCTTTAGATTCGGTGGGATTCTTTACATCGTTAGAACCACAATAATATTTTGGGAAGTTACAAAATTCCTCGACACTCGCAACACTTGAACTTTGCTTTACTGATCGTTATCACTAGCCAAGCAGTGAATTTTTTATATAGACAAAAACAATCACGAATCACAGACAATAACAAAACTTCTTTAATTCTTTACTCTGTATACAATCATCTTTAATTTCGGATGCACCGAGTCTCTGAATTGGTCCCAACAGAGCAAACGTTTTGGTTCCTTCATTACGAACCAAATATGCTTGAAATAATCCTTTTCCTGGATAGGTTTCAAACTTTATAATATAATTATATAATGCTCCAATTATTTTAATGTACTTTGCTTCAACGACACGACGTAGAGTTACCACCGAACAGACTCCCATTGTGATTTTCGAACCAAGCGTTAGACTGACGTGGAGAAGAGAGTGTTTTACGCCTTGCAATACTATTGTATTGTCAACGGAAATATTTTGGAATTTATTACATATACAATATTCTTCAGGTATTCTCACATCTTTGCATGTTCTGTTATCTAGTATTTCACGAAACAAACTTCTACATTTTGAACATGCTTCCATGTCTTGTTTTTGAGACGATAGCGCTTCGTTTCCTAACTCTGTATTTGTTTCCAAATTTAACAAATCTTTAAGAGTAGAGTGTAAATCATAAGCGGACACAAGTTTGTCTTTGTTGTTCAGGAGGTTTGTATATTTTTTGTGATATTTTTTCTTGAACCATGGAGGGACAGATATATACAGAAAAGGCATTCTCTCTTCGTACCAACCCTGAATCGTGCTCCTAATTTCACCATGTAATGCCCCATAATTACTTACAAATACGACAAGGGTATTATTGTAAACATTATTCAAAGCAAGACTTTGAAAAAATTTAAGAGTTTTCATATCCATGGAGCTGGGAAAATTCACATCGTTTTGACTGAAGTTTCCCAACCAAGCGTATGTAAAATATAAGTAATTTTTAAACTTGGTCAGAAACTGAATAAGATAATTAAATACATGATCGGTTCTGGAAGTAGAACCTAAACATCCATTTATATTATGCATTTTTGTGGGGGTAAGATGTGTCTCGGCAGCCGTCATATAGGGTTGGATATAATAATCCGTGGGGTGTTGAACAAATGTTAACTTTTGACCTTTTGATCCTACTATAGAAAAATCTTCAAAATCCGCTGTAACATAACCTTGTTCCTGATAATCGTTCCATATAAACGGGCAATTATCTATATTCCCATATACGCTGTTATCTTTCCTATCTCTAGAATTCACACACGATTTTCGTGCTTGGTGGACCGAAAGACCTGTTAACATCGCAAAGGCATTGGAAAACCTATTCTCTCCGATTCTCGTGAAACCTCGAAAATGTACGAAACCAGCGACCTCGAGAAATTGAACTGTTTTCGGCATAGTTCTCACGAGATTCAGATGCGACATTGAATCATAACCTAAAATAAGAACGTTCAGTTGATCCTCATCTTTGAGAAGTATTCTTTTTCTAATCCTATTCTCTAATTTTGGTTTTAAAGAGATAATAGGATGCATGTTACTATAGACAATATTGGATGCAGTCTTATTTTCTTTCTTGTTTGTAGCGCAATACACAAGAAGACACTCTTCTTCTGACCTAAGTCTTACTTCTTTTATGAGAGGGTAGCATTTGCTGACACTGAAAAAGAAAAAATTAGACTAATGTAATGTGAGTTATATTTAAATATTCTACAATCCTAAAATTCTCAAGATGATGCCAAAGTTTATGAGTGAACTCAAATTAGTTTATTTAAAAAACAATGTTAATTGCCAAACCACTCATCACATCAACTAGAACGTATTGACATTACAGTTTCCTCCACTGAAGACGACGCATGTTCACGAAAGAGCTGTCGCAGTCACTACCACGCAAAAGATATTGTCGTGAGGCGACGTTTTCTTTAACCTAACCACCCCACAAATGGAGGGGCTCTATAGCTTGAGAAGCAATACCCTATATGGAAGGATGGGAGGGAGCAAATGAGAATAGGGTATGACCCCAGTCATGGAAAACTGTAGTTTATTGTCCTTTAACCAGCAACTTACACGGCGAATCCGGAGAGACGCAGCTTCGTCCCCGAAAGAAAGGTTCTCCCGAAGAGCGACTCATCACGGATCATAGTTAAATGACAGACGGCGAAAGTGTACAGGAGATGGAAAGAGTTGGCTGTGCAGGCTCGAAATACAGTTGGGTGGAGCAACGGAAAGGAACACTAGCAGGACTGTTAGGGTCCGCCTGAACTAACTAGGCATTAGGCATCAAGGGAGAGTTGCCAGGACCTGATAGGGTCTATCTGCAACAACTCAGGGACAAGGGAATGTTGGCAGAACCTGTTAGGGTTCATCTGAACCGTTAAGGGGGCAAGGGTATGTTGGCAGGACATGTTAGGGTCTATCTGAACCAACAAGGAAGGAGAGAGGTACGTACACTTGGCGACTGGCGCAAGAATAGCGGCAGTTCTATCCCCCCCCCCCAGATGCGGAGAGCAGTGGCGTTATATTGGCCTTTAGTGTTGAGTCACTCTTTTTGAGACGACTACGTCACTCACTTGGCTATGATAGCGCCCGCTGCCTGCGACTACACCACAATATTTTCTCCGAATCCATAATGCAAATTATCTTTTAGGCTCTAATTTTATCACACCTGTTATTCGGTTCATTTTTGAACTAAAACGCTATGACCACTTGACAGATCTATATAAAAAATTGGATGAAGCTCGATAAATGGGGCGTTTTCAATTCACTCCTCTTCCTCCATAAGGGATTGCACAGTAAAACACAATATCTCCGTTCGTTTTTTGAATTCTTATCTGATATCCACGATTTAAATACCCGTCCTTCCTCTAATCTTAAGTTTCTCATACCTGAACACCGGACACACAAATATTTCCGTTCCTTCGCACTGGGAACTACCAAGATGCGGAATAAACTTGGGGATAGAACTCCCTGTATATTTGGGTTAAAAATACATCATAAAACACACTAGATCCTTCGTACAGCTTAAAGATTCGTAATACAAAGATTCATGAGTGAATGTGTATGAATGATTTGTTCCATGTTTTTAATTCTTCTGCAACAATTCACTATGTTCAATATCCTCACTTAGCCTCGTATGTTCCAAAGTGGACATGCTCTTCTCTTGATTTAACGCTTCTGTATCTTCACAAAATATCAAAACTGCCTCAATGCTCATTTTATTAATTTTTTTTTGTATGTGCTAGTGTTTCCTTCGTTTGTATTTTTAATGAATAATGTATGTACTTATGTGGTGAAGTGTAAGAGAAGGCGAAGGCCTTATCTTCGTCACCAAATAATGACATTATGATTATTAAATAAGGAGGAAAAAACTACGTTAAATAATTCATATTTGCATTCTTTAAGGTTCAGCTACGCAGCCTCTACAACAACCTCAAATCTCTCATGTCGCGAGGGAGTCTCCCTCAACGTCCAGACTGACTCCCCAGCTTTCTCCGTGTGCCCTTCGCTGAGTGCCAGATCTATCCCGGGGATCACAGAAGGAGAAACGTGCAGGGTACATTTAGGTACAATGGGGGAACAGATTGACCTCTTACTTTCCTCTTACTTAACATAAAACTGAACTAACTTGAGTAAACGATCTAGCGTTTTGTATGCGGTAAATGCATATTCAGAGTTAAGTGTTGCAATTAAGATTATATCTCAATAGAAATTTCCTCACTGAACTATATTTTAAGACAGAAAATCTTAGGTAGTGTTCTCAATAAAAAACTGAACTCGAGGTTAGAGTACTACTATTTAGGTAGAGTAGAACCAATGTGGCTGCTGACCAGTTAAAATTTCTGATTTGCACCACCTGTTTCTGACTTCCACGCCACACCCCTTTCAAAGTCGAAGCTGGTAATGTTTAAATATAAATCCATGTGTTATCATTCTACGAGAGCGCAGTGTTGCGCCGTGCACAAGAACTAAGTCGTAACAGTTCACACAAACCCATTTTCACTTTGATCTATCTCCTGATAGCACGTCAATGGTGTTACTCACTTGAATAGTTCCCCCGCGTCCGGACCAAACGCCGCGCCCATTGGTAGAGTAAAAGGGGTAACGGATGAATAACAGCAGTGGAGTTCTTCTTCAGGTAGCTTGTATAATGACATCACATCTTCCTGCAAGCGGAGCAGGTATCCTCCCTACACAAATTGCACAAACTAATCACCGATAAGCGGTCTTACAATAATTAAAATAGGTATCACTATAAGTGCGGTTAAAGAGTTTCTCTTAAAATTTTCTACAATAAAAAGAGTTTCAGTCGATTATCCATCAAGCAGTAGTCCAGCAAAATCTTAGATAGAGGTTTGATAGTGGCAAAGATACTTTCTTATCACTCATCATTTGTGTCCATTATTTGTCAACAGTTACAGCTTAAAAGTGTAATGCTTTTTAAATGATGTTCGTGGATAACCGAAGCCAAATGTAAGAAATGACCCTTTTAAATGACACAACAATGGCATTGTTGAAAGCCCTGGATTTACGATATTTGGATCAGAGTTTATTAGAGAGAAACTAATAAAAAGGTAGATGCTCAATTTAGGAAATTGGTATAAAAAAGTTTATACCATATACATTAAAATCCGTGACTCCCTTAGTAGCATGGCTAGTATTTGCACTGCCGTGGAGAAACTCTAGAATCAATTCCCGTCACAGTGAGAAAAATATACAGCATTTTCCCTTCAATATCTCAGTTCATAATAGAAAAATTAACCCTCTACGGTAAACAACTACAGTTGTTAACTTGGATACGGCAATCTGGATTATATATAGACGCTGTTCCAATATTTGTCACTAGCATTTAGGGCGTAAATTCAAATAGGTGACCTGATTCTGTGGGATCGTAGTCCATAGTCGTCGCAAACGAAAATACAATACAATACATTATAATTTGTGGCTTATAGTATACATTCGTAAATTTAAACAAAACTTAGCGCAGCGCAAAAAGGTGTGCAGGACCTTTCCTAAAAACATTCACGCTCAATGGGGCTCCATTTCTTGAACTAATTCTCAGAGTTGGTGATAAGTGCCGACCATCTTTTTGACATGGACACGCAAAATTCCACGTTCATCGACCTCTAGTGATGAAAATGAGTACTACTTGATCATCAGTTTTACCCATGTGTGTATGTTTTTCCTTTCTGTGTGACTCAGTGGATAGAGCGCTGAGTTTCGAGCTAAATGGCCGGGCTTCGGTCCCCGATGGGGTGGGGTTTCACACCTCAACATCCAGAGTGACTTCCAGGCCCAGTCGGCGTGCTGTAAAATGAGTACAGTCTATCCTGGAGTCTGCCGCAGCGAGATGGTCACATCTCCTCCTCCTAGTACCGAGGCCATGAAATTGCGAAGCTCTACCCTCCGCGAACCCCAGGGGCACTTTCGGGAACCGTTGTGGGATACTTTGACTTTTGACTTACAAGGAAAGGTCCCCTGGTGTACCTCACCGATTTTTCTTTTGGTATTTTGTAGATTATAAAAAATATTCGACACGTGTTTTTTTCTTTCGTGCTAATTCGGTCGTATATGAGTAAAAACAACCCTTAAATTTTACCCTGATAAACACATTTTTGCTGTTTTTTCGAAAATTATTCAAGATAACATAATCAAACAAACGTCGTATTTTTACAATTTATTAGACCTTTCAAATCATAATTTTTTCTTCTAAGTGTTGTAAAATCACACGTTCATCTAAAAAAGGTAAATCCGTTTTTTACAATAACATTTTTTTTGAAAAAAATTCTCTTGTAAAGACGATAAATTTAAATCTTATACCAATTTAATGACAAAAGTAAATTGAAGTTGACATGTTACAGGATTTATGCGAAAATTACAATATAAGGGTGAAATCCACCCCTAAATCGACTACATCATGGTTCTTTTTCTTTTAAATAATGCATTTAAAATTGTAAGTGGTATTTATGTTTTTGAGGTTGCTGATTACGAATGTAATGTCAAATTTTCAATATCCAAAATGACTTAATCAATATGGAGGAATCAAATTTAAAAAACATTTGCATCATCAAAAAATGATTTACCAGATAAGGTGCAGAGATAAATTTCATGGAAATTTTTTCTTTTTTTGGGGGGGGGGGTAATTTGAGGCTTTTAAAAATATTCGACACTTATTTTTTCTTTCGTGCCAATTCGACCGTATATGGATAAAAACCACCCCTAAAGTCAACAAAGAAATAACATTAAAAACTATACCAAAGGGAACCACAGGGAAAATTCAACCATCAGATGTTTATGGTTTCAGAATTTGGATAATGTATGTCAGACATTTTTCCAATAGTGTCATTCTAATGAACGAAGATTTAAATTAAACATTTATGAAATAATATAATCAAACTTCAATCTTTGGTCCTTAATCACTTATCATCTCCAAGATATAATTTATTTAGGTACTCCTGGTGCAAGAGTAGCTATACTGAAACAAGACCAGATGATTTTGAGAATCCAGTAGCATTTATTGTAGGAGAAGGTTCCAGCATTGCATGTGAAGTACCAGAATGCATAAATATTGCAATTATAAGATGTTCCTGGTATAAAAAACCTTTGTGCTTGAAATATTTTTTTCATGACTACCATTATTGTTCTAACTTTGTAAAATAATATTAATAGGTGATAATTAACATGTAATCATAATTTGCATGAAAATTTCAATAAATTATTCTGTGTTAAACATATTTAATTATAAAAATTTTATATTTAAAAAATTAATGAATAATTTAAGTGGTAAATTGTAATTGAAAAAGAGCCCATTAATTTAGGGATTGTTATTTAAGGATAGTTGTAACCATACAAAAATAATTTTCTCAAATATATTAAAACATCTCGACGTTAATTTCATTTCATATTTAAACCGGAAAAAGTTATAAATTTAATGCCTTAATTGCATAATTTTCTTAAGAAATACGGTTTTACCTTTTTTAAAAATAGGGGTAGCAACACTTAGAAGAAAAAATATGATTTGAAAAGTCTAATAAATTGTAAAAATATGTCGTTGGTTTGATTAAGTTATCTTGAATACTTTTCGAAAAAAAACAGCAAAAATGTGTTTTTCAGGGTAAAATTTTAGGGTTGTTTTTACTCGTATCCGGCCGAATTAGCACGAAAGAAAAAATACGTTCGAATATTTTTTTGAAATCTACAAAATACCAAAGAAAAATCGGTGAACCTGGGGACCTTTCCTAGTCAGTGTACGCTTTACCGATATCAGAAAAGTTTTGATCTTTTTATCAAACGGGAATAGTTAGATACACTTCTTGTCAGAAAATCATGGAAGAACATTACTGTGTCGAATTTTCATGTCGTTACGGCAGTCGGTGTCGGAAACGAGTTTTATGTCGTAGATAAGGACTGTTCCCCTTCACAAAGTACCTTTTTTTAAAACTCCAATCTTTTTTAACTGCTTTCCCTTTCAGATCCGAATTTTGGGAATTTAATCGTGATACATACCTGGGAGTCATTTTCTTCATGCACGGCAGTAAGTGGTGGAAGGCTGATGCATTCGATGGGATGTGCCGCCTTCAAAAAACGCAGAATGGATTTGTCGAATGGATCCATTATAGGAATCTGGCAGTTTGATCTCAACCCTTGAAATTACAGTGTTGGGTAATTAAATTGTAGACCACAATTATAATAAAAAATAAAAAACAATTATAATGAACCAACTGCTATTACTGGTGTTTTACATATGAAATTCGCGAACAATTGGTATTTACCAGAGCTAATCACACCTAACGAAATTGATTATACTGATTTTTAATATTTTTAACCAAGAGAAATGTAAAAATATTTTTAGTCCGTATGATGAAAGGACAAAATTCTTCCTGCTGTGAATTTTTAAAGAGAGATGAGAAAGCTTAAATTCATTCGAATACTTTGGGGGCGTAAGATCTTGCAAAATGAGCCTCAATAAGAAATTCATGTAATTAAATTTTAAAAAGGATATTAGGATTATGAAACTTATGAGATAAGGGATCATAAAGATGGTTTCATAAATCTGTATAAATGTTTTCGAGCCAAGTCCGCTATCATCATTTTGATCACAAGGAAACTACCAATTCATACGGCCGGGCAGAAAGGAAACAATGGATGCTACTGGCTGAGTTCAATAGCATGAGGGAAAATTCAGTAAAGGGTTGGCTTGTAACGACAAACAACAAGCCTCGTCCAAGTACTGAATAGAGGAATCGGTGTATTGAATAGAGGGACCGGTTTAAGCTCTCTTGTCCTTGTTACTGTGTGAGGAGCTCTCTCAATTCTAAACAAGCAGTTTTTCTGATATTTTTGTTAAGTCAACGAATAAACACTCTCTTACGTTTATTTACCGATTTAACTCGTGCGTCGTAAGAATGTTACCAAATCAACCAACACTATCGAATGGATATGCTTCTTTAGCGTTATGTACTGTACCACAATTTTCCCATAATAATGACCTCAATCTTATTGGCAAGAAACTACTTAACTATACATGGTAGGTTTAAGGAATACAAAATTAACACACCAAGCCAAACTAATCGTCGATTATGTTATTCAATGTTTCGGAAGAATTCTCTAGATTGGTAGTAGTTTAGCAGTGCATTATGGGTAACTTGAAGACAAATTACGGGCGAAAGACGCATCTTGTTGCTCACCAACACCAACGGAGACACCGGAGGATGCAGGGGGCCTCCCTCGTGCCACTGAACATAACCTATAAATCGAGCCACGAGCAAACAAGTAAAAAGGACGCAATATTTCTTGCAGTACCAAAAAACATCGCGATTTGCGTCGGTAATCGAAGGGTCCCCGAGATTTTAAGTGTAAACCGTGATTTTGTAGTAAATCGAAGTTGGTGGAACGCGCATTTCGATAATCACGATTTACTGCACAGAAAATCTCGTTTAAGCCATTAAACAAACTAGGTGAAATTGCGCCATATGTAAGTTTTACATGACTGAATTCAGTGCTGCAAACATTACACTTTGCATTTCACTTACATCGTCAAGTTTCACTTTCTTTTCTTGCTGTAGGCGCTAAAAGTGAAGAAAGAAGGCTTACATAAACTTAAAACAACCCTGAAGTCAATCATGTCACCAATAATGCTTCAAACACCCCAAGAATTACCTTAAAATACAGAACTATGTCGTGCATAACTTATCTTGAGCAGTACGTCCATACAGAATTTTCTAATTATAGCACTTATGAGGCTAAATTCCAAATTATCCCTCAATTTGTATGATTTCTTCCCACTCCCATTAAGACTGTGACACAATATCTCACTGAAATTAGTTTCATCCTCACACAATCACATACCTTTCATAACATATAGCAGCACTGTCCAACTGACGGTCCGCGAGCCATATGCGACCCTCGAAACTTGTTAGTCAGCCCGCGAGTTAAAGTACATTTGACATCACTTCTTTTATTTAAAGCTGGGGGCACAATTTTGTATCATATATCTATGAATTAATATTTGCAATATATAGTGTGACGTGTGAAAGCTTGCATAGCAACTCATGGCCAACACTTGAAACATTTTCTGTAACATGGAGGCAATCATTACCACATAGTGTAATGTGCCATAACCAATTGTTTTATTGTGGACTAACCGTCCATTTCGACACAAATGTTAATCTGAACAATTTTGTTACTTTTACTGTCAAGAATCAACCCTTAAAGTGTGTACTCTTACTTGATTATCACGTTAATATCTCGTTACTTAAATAATCATGTTCAAGTCCTGTGTTAACGTGGTTTCCTCCATTGTTCGATTCTGTTCACTTTGACCCTAAGGCGACTCCAGACATTTATCATTTGGCGAATCACGAATAGCGAGCATCGATCGCCCATGCTCGATTTCTTTGTATGTGGCCAAAAGATCGACACGCTGCGGGTAGGGCGAACACTGGTATTCGTGACGCGGTAAAAAGCAAGCAACCCATACACAGTATTTGCTGTTCGGCGAATGGTCGCTCGGGATTCGCCGAATAACGAATGCCTGGAGCCGCCTTTGCACGTTTGTGAGTACAGGTCTTTGAATAAAATCACACTGTACCTTTGAAAGACAACTATACCTGAAATATTTTTGCTGGACACGATGATGGGCGTGGAAAACTGTTCCAATGATTGAAATAAGTAGTAGAATGATATGACGAGGATTGAAGCTGTAATGACGAGGAGAAGACAACTCTGTCGCAGCTTCACAAACTTTGGAGTTTTCACATCCTCGTGCACGTCCATTGTTCCTGTCTTCTATGCGGTCCAAAACAGCTGCCGGGGGCCGGTCACCGTCAGTCACGTAGTTCCTGCCTAACAGAAAACGTTCTGATTCAACAGGCCGTGGTTTCATGGATAAAATAAACTGCCAATAATCGTTTGATTGTAAGCTTTAATTAACTCTGCAGTGGTCGCACTTTTGAATCTACCGTGAGAGGTTGTGGTTGACTCTCGTAATCAAATTTCAAAGAAGAAATAGAAGTGAAAAAAAACAACATTTTATTAACATTGTTGAATGAATAAGAATCTTAAAAATATCTCTAATAAAATTTTTCGTGCATAAATTTCTCAACGGCCACTGAGGTGATATAATACATACGTAAATTTACTAATATGAACGCACGCCGTGTTATCGTAGTAACAATCAGAAAAATCTGAAGTGTGCCCCACTCAACTTTTCCAATTATAATTCATAACAAAAACTCATGGACCTAAACACGCCACAAAACAAATATTTAAGCAAAAATAAAAAATAATAGTAATACACTAAAAAGACATTTTTGGATCAATTGGATGCCAAATATTTATCATCACGATACATGGTATACTAAAAACCATAGTATTGTATTCAAATAAAGATTACGTGAACTATCTTCCAAATTGAACTCTTTCGAATTACCGTATCTGCAGACTCAAATAAAGCGCCTCCCACTTAACTCACTTTTTGCGTAAACGTTTTCGCTGTATCTAAAGAACGGAGCGACGTACAGGAATGCGGTTTAGCAATCTGTACGCAGAATTAACTGACCAATCAAAATGCTTCTAAGCACATTTTCAGAATTTTTAATATAAAGAAACCGGAAGTGGAAAAGCGGTGTGTAAATGAAGATGGAATGAGCTTCTGTCCAGAAATAGGCTTCTATTCCCAGCGTATTCAAAGTTAAATCTCAATTTTGGTTTCGATACATCAATTTGTTCGTAAGTTATCAGAGGAACATAATTCTTAACGTACATACATATACATACATACATACATACATACATACATACATACATACATACATACATACATACATACGACATCATCGCCAAAATTCGAAAATAGACTCTTCTGGAGCCAATTCCCAAAGATCCGCAAGAGATTTTTTTTTTTTTTCGGCCGATTACAATACTTCCCTTACACGTTCTGTGGAATTGGAAAGTAAAAAAACGATCACTTCGCATGGATGAATATAGTCCGCGCGACCACTGCAGGGTGAAATGCTTTGATTAACGATAGGGAAATGAAGAGTTTTAAAGCTGATCATAGAAAAAAAGTGGTTTCTTTGACAAAACACATTTCAGATAGACATTGTCGTCAAATTATTTTATGCCTCAATGAGTTCAATAATCAATATTTTATAAAGATGTATTCAAATAGTAAGTTGATTTATCATTGTTGTTGTCATTACTTCAATAATAACAAAAACTTAAGTGTTTCTGATATTTTCACAACTCTCTTGCTATTCTTTCCGACAGTACTTTATAAATCAGCTTTACCACAAGCAATTACTATCCATAACAATCAACATATTTTCCACTTATGCATGCATAACAAATGCAAAGCGCTCTAATAACATTGTTGGCGAGCCCTAAAGCCCAAATTAAAAAATAACAGATGCAAGCTATACTAACATTTGGTTTTATTTTTCCCACATACCTGCAATATTTCCTATACATGCGACTGCGCGCAAAATACTGTAGCCAGAGAAAATGACTGTAACACAGATAAATTAATTTAAACTTGCAGGTTCAGCTCAGACAAGAACAACAGTGTTGCGGGTGTGCCAGACCAGGACATTTCCAGAAAGTTGTAGTCAAAATGGAACAAACGGAGGCACGTGGCAACGCAATGCACAGTTCCGAGGTAACTGAAGGGGAAACTTCAATCAGCTTGGAAATGATGAAGTATCGCATCGGAGTAGAGGAGCGGTCGGTTATCGTTCTAGATTTCGTGATATGAGTAACTTTGCAATTGAGGTGCAATTTGGAAGCACAACAGGAAATTGACTCAAGTAATAAAAGTGAAATAAAAATCAATTGATTTCCAGACAGCTGCACTGAGATGCGATAAATAATGAGGTATATTTTTCTCAATGCATAACTTGACATCAGCTTATAGACGTTAAGAGAGCAGACGGTAAAGTTTTAAAAGTTACGAAGGTAGGACAGATGATTAGTTATTTGCCAGTTTGTAATGAAATAGTTCCCATTAAAATTCCAAACGTATTTTTTTTAAAGACATGAATAGAAATTTGATTAGTTTTGCAAGGATAACAGACAAACAAAAGTGTATCAGTAGGGAATAATTCTAAAATTTTTGACAAAGATAAGTTGATTGCGATTGTTTGGAAAGAAAGTAGATTGTATATAATGACAAATAGCATGCCTAACAAATAGCATGCATAATAGTTAGAGTTAGTTGATACTAGAAGGAGGCGGATATTTTAGTGTGTCTATGTACTAGTAGGAGCGAAATGGACGGCAGAGAATTATTTTGGTACCACTATTTTAACTGTGCCGCATCATTGTGGTCATTCTGGGAGTATTTATTAGCTGCCCTGAGCAAATCTCGTTGTTGCCCTTAGATTACCCTCCGAGTTATCCTAGACGTAATCTCGTTGTTTGCGTAATTCAATCTACTACGTTTAGAGACACGCCAAAGGGGGTGACCAAAGGGTGTATGTATGTGTATGTATGTATATATCTGTGTGTGTGTCTGTGTGTGTAATTCGTCCAAAAAAGGTCCTACGTTTTTAATTATTTATTTCATTGGATTATATAATGGACGTTAATAGTACAACATTGTAAATTCAACTCTGAATGATACACCAATGGAAGTCAACCAGTACATGAAAGAGGATATGACATGTGTTACAGGAACTTGGTGGATACTCTTTTTGTACATTAGCCAGGAACTAAACCAGGTAGGAATTATTTGAGATTTTAGTATTGCTGTAATCTCACACATTTTAAGTATACCTAACGAGTATTAAAATACTTGTCTCTAACAAAAAAAAGTTACGACTTAACTACTGTAAAACAGAGAATGATGAAATTCCAAGTTATGTTGATGCTGACAGGGCAAGTCACCGTTTAGATGGAGAGTCTACGTCTGGTTATGTAATTAGATTTTTTGGAAATGTAGTGATCTGGAAATTTAGGAAAGAATCAAGTGTTACAAAATCTTTAACCTTTGCACAATATATAGCATTATCAGAAGCTGTGAGAGATAAAACTTAGAGACATAACACAAATTTTTGACATGAGACTTCAACAACCTGTTGCAATATATGAAGACAACTTAGAAGCTTTATATATAGCTAGATATGGTAACTTTACAAAAAAATCCAAAGTATATAGAGGTATATTACCACTTATTTCACGAGTCCTATATGGAAGGTATGATAGACATTGCTAAGTAGATTAAAATATGGCTAACATTTACCAAGTCATAATGTAAAGAGAAATTTGTTAAACTCAGAGACATTTTAAGTGTAAGTGATGTCGTAAACTACTCCGGAATATGAATTACTTTAATACAAATATAAGAATGCGTGTCAGTATATATTTCATTTATATTGGTGTGTGGTAATATCTTCAGGATTCGGAGTGAGTGAGTTCCTTGTTAGATATTGTGTTCTGTAGAGAGGTCCAGAAGATATGTATGTGACGATCGGTGATGGTTGTTGGTGACACGCTAAGTGTGTGTTTGTATACTTTGCTATGGTTTTAAATAAAAACAGTAAAACTTAAATGCATATGCTTAATAATTAACAATAATAATTTCGTTTCTTACGTGAACACGCTGTCAAACATAACCTCATTTGTGGTCACTCACAGCTGACTTGAACGTTTTACATGAACAATGCTGCCAACTATGATATCTGAAATCTGTATCTTTAACGTATAAATTCTATTATTAGAAATATTACAATGTTATATACAAAAAAGTGTGATTTCACATATCTTTGAATAATAGGATACGCGCTGAGCTAATTTTTAATAGAGTATGGGGGTGGGTGTATAGCTATTTGAGGTGCTTGTCGTTTTATTGTAATGATGTATTTTATTTCTACATCAAGTAATGTCCCAAAACATCAAGTAAATTTCCAGCACACTTTTTGATAGATGGAATACCATTGCCTATCAATGCAAGAACAAGAGTTTCTTGCTATCTTATCACGGGCGAGTGCGGTGAAAACCTTATCATAAGCTACGAAATTATTGATATAAGACTGTAAAATATTCTTTCTTTTACTTGAGTTCAAAATAAAATTTTGAGTTGGAACAAAAAATAAAATTTGCTATGCCGGTCGCAGCACATGGCACATTATATATCGCATCACAGCAATCTCACCTTTTGCATTCCTTGCCCTCAAAAGAGTACCTAGGCGGGGGCCTTCCACCCCGGGCGTCCACCTGACGGGGCCCCCGTATGGGTCAGTAAAACTCATTTAAGCTCGTACATTTGAACATAAATACAACCTGAAAAAATTTTGAAACCGTATAATATATAATTAAGAAATAAAACTCAAATTTCAATTCTCTATAATACACTGTAGCGCATAGGATATGAACTAGTAGACATGCAAACATTTGTGTATGAGGGTCTCCAAAATATTTTGTGTGTGGGAGGGGGGAGCCTAAAAAACAAAAATCCCGCCCCGAACCTCTTGAGATGTAGACACGTCACTCCTTGTCCCGTCATCACGCGTTGTCCTATTGAAATCTAATACACTTCCCCTTTTCCTACATGTTAAAAATACATCAAAAATTGAAGATTATCGTATAAAAGTGTTGAACCTACGGAAAGAAGAAATACTGCGAAATGTTATTCATTGATGCTAAAACAAATTAGTGTCACTCCTCGTTTCGTGTGATTCAAGCAGTTTTTTTTCTGTCTCAGTTAACACATTTACGTATTCCTTTTCGCAATATTTTTGGTCACCATTGAAAACAAGAAGGCAACATTGAAGTACTCACGTAATGGTTGCAGTGGTTTCCAACTCGCTCTGCTGTTCTGCGACGTGTGCTGACGTGCGCCAGACTGGCACGGACTGGATGAGCGAGAAGAGAGAGAACTAGTGGCCCCTCGTTGCAACTCAAGTGTTGATAAGCTTGTCGCGTATATTACAGCGTACTAAAACGTCAGCGTCTTCAGGGTAATCCGGAATCGAAGAATTTTCTGTAGTTACTTGCTTCTTTTTTCTTTTTTGTTCCCATTAGGAAAACAATTGATACAATTCGATCGGTCAATGGCTTTACAGAAGGTTACAAAATACACCGTAACATACGTAAACATACAAAAACAATAATATATAACACATCATAAAATACACAATATAGTAGAGTGAGGAAACCTTCAGAACCACCATGCCTATTTTCATTAAGAGTGAAAATATTACTAGACTATTTTGTTTTGTCCTTAAAAATAAACGAAAGAAATAAAAATTTACGATTCTGTGGATCTGCTATGTGATGTGAGAAGCAATCTAGGAATTAAATAAATGGGAATTTGTTTAGTATCCTGAGTTTGGGAGAAGAATCAATTCCTTGTTGATAGTAAACAGGACCGGAATCTACGAAAGATTAGAGAAGAAATTATACGATGATTTTGTTATGTAGGATGAAATTATTTCCATTTTCAGATCGTCATGCAGATTTTTGTTTCTTATGAACCATGGAGTGTTTACTGCTATCCTTACGATTTTGTCTAGGAATATTTGCTATTTTTTACAGAAGTAGGTACAGCATTGCACGAGACTGGACAGGCTTAGAAAAGAAGCGGTCGATTAATAGTTTTGTGGAAAGTAAGAGTGAAATGTGGTTTTATGTGTAGTGTCGATTTATTAACGGTCGAAATTTAAACACTTTCCGATTAGCTTCTTTGGTGGCGATACAAGTTACTTGCACTGATTTATAGATACAATGCATCTATAAAAATGATGACGCAACTTGATATTCTCCCTTTCCGTGTACAGTACCCTCTTAACCGATCTGGTCTGCATCGAGACGCTGGCCGGTTACCAGTTTGGCCGGCTAATCTGAGGTTCCCTTGAAAACTCAATTTCCGTTCAAAAGAATCCTACGATTTCATCAGGTCATCATGAATAAAAAGCGAATGAGATTTCATCGCAACTCATTTTATCGTGCTGTAAGTTGTTATGAACCACGTTTCATAAGGGTAGAATATTAAATAATATTCTAATTGTTAACAATATTCTAATTATTATTAACTATGTATATTTATTGTAAATTGTTTATATCTTTGTATGTGTCTTTATTTAACTAATTCAAGAATTGCGCCAAACCAATATCGATTTCGAATCGATCTTCATGATACAATCGATACTATCGATCTCAACAAACATTACGTAACCAGTTGACCACAACCAAGATGTAACCAAACAAGTATAAACTAACCCCAAGTGCATGGAACTCCTATACCTTTGAATAGGTTTTCCGAACATACGTTCNGGTATGCCTATACATCCTATTAATTTAAATTTTATACAAATTGCGACTCACTTTTAAAGTGTAATAGATGAAGTGTCTCTCATTCAATGATTTCAACTTTGTAAGCAGTTCTTTAAGAAGAGCATAAGAAAAGTTGGGAATCTCCACAACAATTAAATAAATCTTAGTAGCTCTTTTTAAAAAGAAGGAACAATATATACTTGAAACAGAATAAAACTATAACTATTTTTTTATTCCCCCGCCACAAAATCAGAGGTTGCAAGCGCACCGCTGGATATAAATTAATTATTTTCTCTTGCGATATATATCGCAATCCATGTCTTGTTCGTTAACCAACCGAAGTTTGTGATGGCCTGAGTCGCGGTAAATGAAAATGGGAATTCATCTTCCTACCGAAGGAGTTTCGTTAGTGTCTATCCAATAAACCTGCGTAGTAGAGTACATGCCTGGAGTCTTGCTACAAAAGATTTATGTGAGAAGCGATAAGACCAGTCATAGATTTCCGTAAATAGTATAATCAAATTTGACACACCAATATTTAAGAGTAGATTACAGTTTTCGGAACCGATTGATGTTTTACGCTTCGATAAATAACGAAGAGACTTAACATTACTTTGATTAAACACGAAGGAAACACTATGTCATGCTCTTGGATATCAATTTATCGTGTTGTGTGGGCAACAATATGTAGGCAGATGTAGTAGAGCTATCTGTTATCATACATCCTTATTTCTCCATAGAGACTCTTATCTTTCGTCGCCATTGTTTTCTCTTTATAGTACACGATAATTCACGCGCTAAAAACACTAGTGGTGCAAAATCATTACACAAACTACCTCTTATACGATGAAAAGTGTTAATTACAATATGAGAAATTACATCATAATAAAAGTATTCTACAGACTGTATATCACGCCTCAACATCCAGACAGACTCCCAGGCCTACTCAGCCTGCTATAAAATAAGTACCAGGATCCTTCCTGGGGTCGAACCGGTCGGAGCGAGATGTTGATCACATCTCCTCCTCCTAGTGCCCGGGTCAAGAAATCGCGCGAGCTCTACCCTCCGCGAAGGCCAAAACCCACAAAGGGCTGTAGTGCCAGATAAGAAGAAGACTACATACTGACGAATACAACTATTACATCCACCAAACTAATTTAACAAAGTATAATTTACTTTAAGTATAATTTAATAACTCACGGATGTGATCAACAAAATAATTTCGCTGTATTTCGAAAACTGTGTCACGTACAGAAATGCGGTTTAGCAGTATGTACGCATAATTAACTGAAGAATCAAAATGCTTATATTTATATTTTCAAAAATTTTAATATTAAGAAAACGGAGGTGAAGCACAGTGTGTAAATAAAGTCAAATCTCAAGTTTGGTTTCATTACATCAATTTGTTGGTGAGTTATCGGGGGAATAAAATTCTTAACATACCGCCAAAATTTGAAAATAGAGCCAATTCGCAAAGGGCATCCGGTATCCTAGTATTCCCCAGCCAAATCAGTACCCCCATATCATCTACCATATTCATCAAGCGGACCCTGCACTTTGCGGGATCCGAAGAGATCTCGAATTTTCTTTTTTCGACCGATTACGATATTTCCCTTACACACTCTGTGTAATGAGAAAGTCTTCATCTTCCTGAAGGTTTGTCCCGCAAAGTGCACGGTCCTCTAGATGGATGTGGTAGATGACAAGGGGGGTACTGATTTGGCTGGGGAATACTAGGGTACCTTTCTTGTCACACTTACCCGGGGCGGGTGATTAATGATTATGGCAGTGAGATGATAATCAGTTAATGTTGTGATGGAATGATAGGCAGGGGAAACGGGAGAACCCCGAGAAAACCTGCCGCGAACACCGCTCCGCCCACCACCTCTGATTCTACTTGGATCGGACCGGTTTTGAACCGGCGTCCGCAGAGGTAGAAGGCGAGCGCTAGGCACCACGCTACGGGTCGCCTGTGTGTAATGGGAAAGTAAAAAGGAGTAATCGTATTTGTAATTCAATGGAACCCAATTCGATGCACACCACTTCTCGAGATGTTACAGCAAGATAAAGGAACCCATTATAGATATGTCCTTCTCATTCCTAAAACAAACGGATCCAAAAATGTTTTACTCATGGCGTATATAATGCCGGCACTTCACTTGGCATTGCGTAATTGTGTATTTGCCATATTTGTCCAAACACTGCCAAATGTGGAAGAGATCTGTATTTGCTCTATTGCACCAATTGCGAAAACACGCATCTGTTCTCTTGTCGGTGTTTAGTCACACATCAAAGGACTCAAATAAGGCAAATGTTTGCAAACTTTTGGTCAGCCGTGCTTCGCCTAGTACAGTGTGCGCGATCGCGACATCTTGATATTCCGGCTCTTCAACCTACAATTTTCTCTCTTTTATTCTATAATTTTTGTAACAATGTACATTTCTATGGAATCTAATAACGAAACAGTTTCAAGATTTCTTGATACATATCAAATACATCCTAGCATTTGGGCATCTGAATTATCCACCAGCGCATTATTTGGTCTGGAGTTTTCGTATCTACGCAACGTGAATTAACGGAAAATAAGCCGCTCGCGCTGTCAACACGTCCATCATTGGTATAAGCAAACGTATTTGGCATGACTGAATTATTTGTGGGTTCACTCCATGTGTGGACGACTTTTTTGTGATATTTGTGAATACGTCAAATATTTTGCAAAATACAACGAACACGCTAGACAAATACGCAACGCCAAGTGCAGTGCATCGTCACCGACAGCAGCGAATAAAGTTAACATTTTCTAGAGACTCAAAAGAAAAAACGTCTCTACAGCGCGTATGGTACCCCTTTCACAGGAGCACAGTAGACAAATTGCATGTCTTCAGAAAACTTCTTAGGACACAGAAAATGCGCTATGTTTCGACTCGAGCTGTCCACGTAACTTCGCCCGCGAGTCTTTTTTGTACACATTCGATCGATCGGCCTGACACGGGATGGCATTTAACAAAATGTTGTCCAATGAATAAAACTAATAAGTCCTATTTATTTGTTATGCGTCATTCATTCTTATCATTTCAAGTTGGAAAAAATTAAATAAATAAATAAATTTATTGTCAAAAAACAGTACAAACTGCGTATGACCACGTGGAGGACAATAAACTAATTTACTCTCCGGAAGGAAGCAAGCGACCATTTATTTTTTATTTTAAGGAGTATTTTGAATATTTAGTACTGCAATAAAATGTTTTCATATCTTAATGTATGACGGAGTTATTCCGAGCATAATTTTAAATTTCCTCTCACCATACTATCCACGTCAAATATTAATTCTCGCAACATAGATATATAACACGTTTGATGACAAGTTGAATGTTAATGGTAGACTGGGCCGCGAAGCGAACGAGCTGGCGCATTTGGTTAGCGCATGAGCGCGTTAAGCTCGAGGTCCCGAGTTCGAATCTCGATCCCGTCCCCCATTGTTCATTCAACATAGCATAATTAATCTGACAAATTTAATGTAAAATGCACTTCTCATGGGCCATAAAATAAGCATATAGACCTACGGGCCGATAGTTGGACAGATTTAGACCATACGCCGTCGACGCAGGTATTCCAGAAACCACTATTTCGGTATCTAGTGAGGGCCATCAGAAAGGGATACTTAATACAAGTAATCCTATTGCGTGCCTCCATTTTCTCGCTGACATACATGGAGTTATTGGAATAGTTCTGCAAATGTTTCTGTTGAAGAATTTAGATTAATATATCATGTCAATTTTTGGTAAGTTTACTTGCACCAACGTCGTGGTTCTTCAACTTTATTATAAATAACAAGAATATCCGTGAGTTGATGTCATTATAAGTTATTATGTGTATGCCAACGTTTCGAATTTTGTAAGTTCTTACTCACAGCTGAATGAATGAATTTTACAGAACATTGTGAAGTACATAAATGAATTTTATAATAAATCTGAATATTATCAGAAAAGATACACGATTACAAAATAATAAGTTAATACATCTATAGTTATTAGAAATGAAACATTATTACAAGTATTAATAATATTGATATAATTACAAAATATTGAAAAGTACAACTGTAAACCAATAAAGGTTACGATAACAAAATATAAATGAAAATTAGAGCAAGAAATTTTAGGTTGGTACGGGTCAAATTTTTCTTATTCTTAAAAATATTTTAAGTTTGTTCAATTGTTTCCTTCATAATGTTAAAGCAGTTTACAAATAGTCAATATTTTATACAGATAAAGTTCATAATTATGACTAGATTGCGTAACTGATACATTATATGTGGAAAGAGGTGTAAAGCAAGGTTGCATACTTTCCCCAATTCTCTTCATACAATTCATAGATCGGCTTGTAGTAGATAGACTAGCCACGGTAAATGCAGATGCACCCAGGAGATCGGAGATGAAAATATTTCAATACCAGCACTCCTTTTTGCCGACGACTTGATTATTTTCTCAAAAACATAAGCAGGTTTACAAAGAAGTTTAGATGAATTAGAAATTTTCTGCGAAGAAACGAAACTAAAAATTAACGTTAACTAAAAGTTAACGTTAATAAGACAAAAACCATGACATTTAAAAATGGGTGGGTCTACTGTAAGAATTAAACTTGGTCGTGTAAACGAGAAACGCTAGAAGACGTTAAATAATACATATATTTAGGAGTATTCATCTGCATGAACGTAACTTGGACGAGACATAAGGAGAAAGCTCGACGAAAAGGCAAATACATTTTTAAGTACAATAACAAAATCAAAAATTACAATTCCTGAAATTGCACCAAGACTCATGGATAAAATGTTTCAATCTCTACTCATCCCGGGAAAAGCGTACGGAGCGGAAATATGAGGCGCGGGGAATAACGATATTTTAAACTCTCTTCAAACGAAATATCTTAAAATGGTAACGGGCATTGCTCCATGCACAGCAAACAGTGGCATTTTATGGGAATTTGGGTAGCTTCCCATTGAACTAACTCTACAATTAAGAGCAATTAAATATTGGCTTTCGATAAGGGCAGGCACCAGGAACCCACTTGTAACTCAGTCTTAACATTGTAATTCAGAAGGAAAATGGGACAGGCACATTAAAAATTTAATTCATAAAGCAGGAATCACTTGTGTGACTCAGAATAGTCCATCGTTAAACGACCAAAAAGATATTAAGAGAAAACTCCAAGACTTATACCGTCGTGAAATAGAAACGAACAGACTGGAAAAGAGGTCACTTATCGTGCAAACCTTAGTAGCTGGACAAAGGGGCAGAAAACCATACATTGACTGTCTCAAATCAAAAGAACGATCGGGTTACGGATGGTTTTGCGTAGGAGGGTGGAAATTAACAAAACTGAGGGGGGATCGAGACACTATTTGCCCACTTTGTGGGGAACAAAATGAAGATTCGATTTACATTTTACTAACATGCCCAAAAACAGATCAAAATCGAACTTTTATCCAAGTAGGTGCATTCCAAAATTATCAAATTAACGTAGATTTAGCCATTGCGGTAATGAGGGACAATAGAGTATCTGTAGTGCAGTCCCTGGGTCAGTTCCTAAGCTATGTGAGGGATGAGAGAAAGAGTAATATGCGCTGAAACTACTGATTCAAATGAACCGTGATTCTGCCGCTTTGTCTTTTTCTTTTGTTTCAGGCGGAGACATGTTGAGAAGACATTCCAAAGCATTACGTCAATTATATGCTTTTTGTATTGTAAATAATTGCATTTTATTTTAATCTTTAGTTCTATGACAAAACTTGTATATATTACTTTATAATTTCTTTCTCTTCTTTAAGTATCTTTTGTAAAATTGAATAATTATGACGACTCACATATAATGACGTAAACAACTGTAAGCATAAAGTACTTTACTTACAAATTATTTTTTTAAATAGAGGATTACCCCCGTTTCTAAGTTTCCCCCCCCCCCCGTGCTGTTAGTAAAATTATTGAGTATTGAATAGAACAAATAATATAATTGAGGTCACTTACGTTATCACAATGTTACGGGCGTATAGGACACAAAAGTGTTGATCACAGCATAGCCATTGTACTGAGATATCGAAAACGGGATCTCAGTCATCTACTTTATATCACCAATATATTTATCCCGCTTTAACAATAACTTTAGAAAGGAATGATCCGTCCCATTCTTGTTGGACGGAAACAGTGAAAATATTTCTTGAAATCGAGTGTCTACCTTTTTAACCTCTCACAAAAGTATTTCTCTTATCTCATTCAAGATAATATACTCGTAGCACGTACAAAAAATGTCAAGCTTCCAATCGAAGGTAATCGATTATTTTCGTCCTATCACACGCTTTTACTTAACTGTATGGAATTACATTTTCAGTTATTCTAAAAAAAAGCATTATAAAACTATTAGTTACATGAAACAATATTACTCGTTTCCGATGAAGATAATACAACTTTGTCTGAGGTCAATAATGACACAAATAACATATTCATTAGAAATCGTTCATGAATTACGTCACGGTCTTGTGAGGAGGAGGGGGGCGAAACGTGACGATTAGTGATGAGGGGGTCCGGGGGTATTTTTGAAAACGTGACGTTACATTTGATCCATCATAAATAATTAAAATTGTCTCAATTTCCCTACAATACACTCGAAAGTCTTGTAATCATTTCTCATTGCGACATAACCCTGTTAAGTAAACAAATTATTATTATAGTTTCTTCTCCAATAACTGCGTTTCATGTTATGATGGGATGAGGCAGGTCGTTTTGTGACGTCACTGTAAGTAGAGGTTTGGTATAAGGTGACATAAGGCATCAAATGTCATTAATGAACGATCCCTTATACGCTTTAACTATATGATGGGATGAGGCACTTTCTGATCATGAAGAACATTAGTTGTAAGAAAACAAATACGCATTTTCATGTAACTGCAATGATTTGATCTTCGCGAACGTACCGTCAATATGGCATAGCGCGCAAGATAGCGCACGATCCAGTGACTGCGGTTGGATGGAAAGATGTGCTTTTCTCAAGGTAGAAGAAGTTAACGAAAGTTGGTCTCCTTGTCATCGTAAAGTCTTCTCCAAGGAAGTTTTAGATCATACTCGNCTCCAAGGAAGATTTAGATCATACTCGGAGATTTTATTTTCAATCATTTATTAACTACATATCTGGACATTGGATGTCTTGAGATTGAAGTTGTGTAATCTCAATACAAAATACGTACTGATAATCACTTATCAACAACATTATCATGATTCTTTTTTAACGTTACACCCTTAATTGTCCTTGTATGTATGTATGTATGTGTCTCGGGGGAGCTGCAACCCCTAGAGACCACGACCCCAGGTGGCGGATAGGGGAATGCCTTACAGTNGCTGCAACCCCTAGAGACCACGACCCCAGGTGGCGGATAGGGGAATGCCTTACAGTTATGCATGGTCAGTCATCTACAGTCATCTCCAGCTCAAACAACGCAACCACCTCCCACTCAGGCAGTACCACCACAGCAACAACCTACAACAGCCGATCCACTGATATGCACAGTATGTGGAAAAAGATGTAGAAGCAAAGCGGGGCTAATACCTAACCAACGAAATATTGTCTGCAAGCAAATGCTGCAAGAACCAGAATCATCGGACACGAAGCACAACTGAGTCATGTATCTATGTATCTCGTTTCGGTCAGCAAAGGACCACGGATGACGAGAGCCAGTAAGGCTCAGTTTTTGTGTGAGTTTACTCCCTAGACACGTCGTGAATTTTACCGAGATCGGAGGAACAGCGTCTAGATAGGATCCAGATTGCTGAATCCGAGTATTACAACCGCGGCTGGTCGCAGAGGGTGAACTTTTCATACATCACAGCTATTTAAACTGAGACGTGGAAATGAAAACCTACAAATTTTATCTTTCCCCGCCTGGGAATTGAACCAGAGATGACTTGGTGACGAGTGATCGCGCTGACACCGTAGCCACGGAGAGGACATTGTCCTTATAATGCTTTCTAATTTGTGTTATCCCTCCTGTGTTCCCTGTCATCCTTTCATTCCATCTTTTATTAATCGTATTTCATTTACAAAGTTTTTGAACATTTTGTAACTCTTCTCTGTTTTTATCATTTTTCCGCGATACATACTCTGACTTCAGAAGATTTACATGTGATTCTATTAGCAGCGAGATAGTATTCAAAATTTTCCTCCATTCTTGCAGAGGTATAAAATTATACAATGTTCACTTCGCAAACGTTTGAGAAAAAACAATCACTGCGCATGAGATTCTAATGCTGGCACTTCACTTGGCGTTAAGGTATTTGTGTAGCGTATTCTCTGTATTTGGCTAAATATTTGACGTACTCACAAATAGCACAAACATGCCATCCTCACATGGTCCGAACACGTGTTATGGAACTGAAACATCTATAATATAGAAAGAAGTGAATTAATTTTGAGACTAGAGAAAGTAGGAGTTAGGCGGTTGGATAACGACTCGGACATGATATCTACAAGAACATGATACAATATATTCCACGAAGTCTCCTGCAGAATGTGCATGGTACGAGATGCGATTAAAATGACAGGACGTAACAAACGGGACGTACCAATATGTATTGTGCTGTGGTACGAAAATAGATGAGTAAATATATACGGAGTAGGTGATTCATTATTGGCGTATTTAAAGATTAAATTAAGTTGAGTTGTCTCGCCAACCATTTGTTTATTCGTAGAGTCGACTTTCGACCGCATAGCGGTCATCTTCAGTATTCTAAAATGAAAATTAATATATAGAAATAGAGATAAATTACACAAGAAATAAACAGAAAATAAACACAATAACATTAAAGGGACACAAGGCGAGAAAGTTGACCGTACTAACCTTCCTCTGGACAAGGAAAATAGACAAATGTGCCCGGCGGTTGACTAAAGGTCCCTTAAGTAGGCAAACGATTTCTACAGGGTGCGGGACGGGGGTTAGGGGTGGCAGAGGAAGAATTCTAAGAACAGTGATTAAGGTCAAAGTTCAATGGCGAAGTTTGAAAATTTGTTTGTTCGTTAAGAATGAAATTGTTACTATTGATCAGTTTCTGAATATGTAATTGTTCTAATTTGGATCTGTGGAGAAATTTATGTTGTATTTCAAATATTGAAGTTTTTCTGGTCAAATGAGTGTCCTGTTTCTATTAAATTTGAAGCGAAGTGTGAAGTGCTTTTGTTAAGTGTCCGTGCATTTATATATTCTTTTATACGTGTGTAGAAATTTCTCCCCGTCTGACCGACATTCAACGCGTCACAGTCTCCGCATTGTAGCATGTTAACGCCGCTGTTCTCAGTAGTAGATCTTTGATATTACACAGTTACTTCCTCAGTGAATTATTTGTATAAAAAGTAACGGTAAGATTTGTGTTTTTGTGAATAATGTTTGCTATTTGTTGTGAAATGCTTATGAATGACTGACGTTCATGACAAAAAGGTGTAAGTGATGTGTGGGATTGAATGTAAAATTTTTGGATTTTCCTGTTAATCAGTTTATCCATAAACGATGAATTGTACCCATTGGTCGAGGCTATCTGTTTGACGGTTGCTATTTCCTTAAGAATGTTCTGTCTAGAGATAGGGGTGTTAAAAAGTCGATGAATCATGGAGTGGAATACTACGTGTTTGTGACTAAGAAGATGTGTTGAAGACTGATGAATGAATGTTTGTGTGCGTGGGTTTTCTGAAAATATTGAAAGAGTGGTGGTTGTAATTAACAGAGATACTTAAGTCGAGGAAGTTCAGAATTTTAACTTTTTCCATTTCCGTGGTCTGGTATTCAAAAATTGTATGAACTGTTCCAACTGTCGAATGTTCCCGTCCACAATGAGATTTCGTCATCAACATATCGGTACCAGTACATCAGATGTTTTAAGAGTGGATGTTGGGAATTTTTTGTTTCTCTAGATCCATAAATATTTCCGCTAATAACGGAATAAGAGGATTGCCCATAGATAGACCGCGATTTTGTTTGTAGAAAGAGCTATTAAATTGAAAGTAATTGATGTCCAGGCAAGCAGAAATGAGAGTAGTAAGTTCCGTTGGTACCTGAACAGGACAGAATGTTTTCTTATCCACTACATTTTGGAGAAGTTGCATGCTCTCTGAAATAGGTATGCTAGGAAAAAGGTTACTGACATCGAAAGAAACAAGTTTTGCATTTGATGGTACGGGTGTATTTTTGATTTTATAAATTATGTCTTATGAATTTAGTATTGAATTTACTGGTTTGAATGAAATGTGTTTATTAAAGACTGTGTTTAATATGTACGTTTGCCTGTGTGTTGAAGCATTAGTATAGGAAACTACAGGTCTGATAGGGATATTTTCTTTGTGAAGTTATGGAAGCCAATATAATTTAGGAGGAAATGGGTTAGATGGTAAAATGTGCTTAGGATTTGGAATAATGAATTTAAAGTTATTGATGATTTTCTTCAGTGTGTTCAGATGTGTGGCTATCTTGTGGTAGTAGAGTGATGTCGTTTGTGTTGATGAAGTCACGTACTTTCTGTTGGTAATCTATTGCATCCAAGACTACCACAGCGTTGCCTTTATCGGTTTTAGAAATTACAAGATTTTGCTGTGTTATTTTCTTTCTGAGTTCAATGATCTTTGTGCCGAGTGACTTATCAAGATTTTGTTTTTCTGATGGGATGTGTTGTTTCAATGTGTGTGTGACTATGCTCTTGGTGTCCTTAGGTATCTGTGAACCTTCCGGTTTCAAGTCTAAATCAATACAAAGAGTTTTGAGATTGTGGGGAATAAAAGCAGGGGGAGGACAGAATTTAAGACCATTATCGAGAACATCCATTTGGAATAAAGAGAAGTAGAAGAAATGTTCTTTACACGAGGGTGAAAAATAGTTAAAGAATCTGTAGGTGAGCTGTATGACACAGAGTTGAAGGAGGAGGTTAGACGTTTCAATTTACTCGCCTGTAAATTGTTCCGTTTCTTATTGGAGATGATGCAGATCATCTCGTGGATGGATCCGTAGACTACGTCCCGCTCGATCGGATTTAGATGGAATGACAATTCATCGTGAGGCCAGTACAGTTGAGTAGAGAGGCCGTCTCGAACTGAGTACCATCTTCTGATTTCATCTTTCAGCCATTTAGATTTTACCGCTTCAAGTTGTTTTGAAGAAGCGACGGATTTCAATTTGGTTTGAAGATGTATGAATTTAGGGCACACTTTGCTCTTCAGGTATCCTGATAAAAACAATATGTTTAAATTTGCCTTAGTAAAGTACCAGGGCCTATCCTGGGGTCAAACCGGTCGGAGCGAGATGCTGACCACATCTCCAACTAGTGCTGAGATCAAGTAATTGCGGAGCTCTACCCTCCGCGAACCCTGTGGGCACCTTCGGGGCGTGTACAGGGATAGTTTGACTTTTGATAAGAAAAGTGCTGAAACCGATGAATAAACTGAGAATGAATATGTAAATGAAACTTACATGGCAAGGTGTGCGTCACCAAGTGATGTGAAAATCTAGTGGTGCAAAACCATTGCACATACTTTCACATATACGTTTCTCCGTCTGCAGCAAAGACTGAGAAAAAAATTCTATAGTGAAAGGGTCACTTTTGGCATGGTCCTCTATATTTTGGTCGTCTTCCAGTGCTCTATTCATCTTCAATGTCACTAGATGAACTTATTATTGTGTTAATTTGAAATTTGAAAGTAAAATAAATAGAACTTTATTTCAAAACATATAGCGACATATCAGTCTTATAAATATCGTACAAGTGTAATGTAAATATAATTGTAGACAGAAATTGATGAATTTTCGTATCTGCAATGTCTTTGCTGTCGTCATATGTATTTTATCATTATCATATCTTTCATTTCAGTTTACGAAAACTGTATTCTCCGTCTGCTTGGTCCATTTGCACTGCTAAATAGTATTCAAGCTTCTTGAAACAGTAAACTAATGCGTAAGTGTAGCAGACAGAAATTATTTTACTGAGTCTATACCAAACTTTCAAGTGAAATACTGCTAATGCGGATTAATGCATACTAATTGCACTTCACGTACAGAAAATTTAAGCAAAATTGTTGTAGCCATTTTTGTGTAATCTTTGAAAGAGTACTTTGACCTCGCTGCGCACAGACGGACGGACGTTAAGCCAAAAACCAATGTTTCAGAATCAGGGATAACCNGAAGCAAAATTGTTGTAGCCATTTTTGGGTAATCTTTGAAAGAGTACTTTGACCTCGCTGCGCACAGACGGACGGACGTTAAGCCAAAAACCAATGTTTCAGAATCAGGGATAACCAAAATCGATATTTCCTGGAAATCTGGCTTGTGATATGTTTTTACGATTACAAAGCTTTCTATATAATACGTACATCAGAAAGTAATACATAGGTGAGTGGGAGCGTGCTTCACTCAGTGAGGCATTACTCGCGACTCACTTTGCAAAGATCAATAGACAACTACACATGATGGAAAAAATCGCTTCTTTGGCGATATGTGAACACAATAGTCTTCACCCTTTCAAGTTATCTTGCATATAAATGCGCATATAAGCATTACACTTTCACTGAAATTCCAACCAAACGTATCCTCTTTTTCAAATATTAAAATTGTTTTGCATAAGTTAAGTAATACTTCAATAACAATGAAATTTATATATTTTGTAGTATTTAGAAGATTTTATACAAACAAAAATAGAATATAAACTTTATGTCTTTGCAGTAACAATGCTTATTTGAACAGATTCCACAGCATCATGAAGTCCATTTGGACGTAATTTATCATTCCATAAAATAGTAGGCACATATATGATACATTGCGCTGTAATCAATTTAAGAAGAATATTTTTCCTCTCCTCTTATATTTATATATCGTACTTTTTCCTGAAATCTGTTTTCTCAAAGAGTAAATTACACTTATTTCTTCCTAATACAAGCAAACGTTATATAATACAGCAATAAATAAATCAATGAAATATGGGCATTATATACATGGCACAAAATTGTAAAGATATATAATATTCAAAAGTGTCATTTAGTCTTAACAGTAATTCACTTCATTTTCACTGGTAGGAGTTTTGCATTTGGCAACGAAACTGAATTGCAAATCTTGCTACGTATCATCAGTGAGCTTCAGTTATTAACAGTTACTCGGAAATTTCACCAAACGAACACACAAAATGTCCATCAACTTTGAATCTCTGTATGTTTCACAAATAAAATTGATTTAAGAATCGTTTCATTTTCAATGGTCTTGAAGTCTTCAGTAGAAATCGTTCACATGTGGTTTCACTCATTTGTATTTAGAACGATTTGAATTAAAAATATAAACAATCTGGATGAATAATTTAAAAAACGCTCAACAATACGTGATTCTGGGCAAATATTACGTTATATTCACATGGTGAAGAGAGGTTAGGGACATGTATTTAATAATTATTATCAATATTGTTAGGAGATTAGACATTAATCATGTTTGATGGGCACAAAATTACTTTCGTTCTCGCATTCCTCTTCCGGGACTTCACTTTCCGAAGTGACGTCACATATGCCGTACTTAAAACTTCGATGTTCTCGAATGTTCATGTATCACGGCGCCATTCAAAATTACTCCGCGGCGTACAAAATCATAATGAGGACATACACTCAATTAGTGAGGTTCGGTTGCTCGACAAATAAAATGATCCGATACGTTATTTTAAGAATACATTTTAAGCATAGAATACAAAGTTGAAGAACTTTATCACTGAATGAATAATTTTTAATCATTACGTCGGCTTATTTCATGTTTTCTCAAATATCAAAAGTACACGGATTAATGGGATTTACCAATCAAGCGAAATATCTAGGAGACGTTCACTAGGCGAACAAAGGAAAACGAATTATTTTCTCGTGAACAGAATACTTTCGTAGATTAAATTTTTTGGTTAGGATATCAATGCTTAAGACAAGGCATCTTGTTAATGCAGAGCAACGCAACAAGGCAGAACATCTTTTTAATGCAGAGAAAAATTAATCATAAGAAATCATCTCAACGGCAATAGGCGAAAGGCTAACTGAAGAGGAATCGGAACGAATTTTTCCTGCGTTATTCCGAGCGTTTTCCTGCGTTTTCCTGCGTTTTCCTGCGTTAATCTGAGACAATGTTCTGTATTTGTAGTAATTTTTCAATTTTAAAACTATATAACTATATAATGGTTTAACCAGAATTCTGTCTTTCTCATTCATTTTGGGTTAACAGAGTTTTCGAATACGTACTTTCCTTTACCGTTTTCGGCGAATATTTACCCCATCCAACTAATTCCTGAAGTTTTTTGTGTTTTTCAAAATCAATTTTTTACACACGCCGTCAACTACATGTCCCGTTTCATCTAAGTTTACACAACCTTGGTCATTGCAGCCGATAACACGAGTAAGAGATTGAAGACTACTAGACCTGGTCCCGAGCCTGAGTCGTCCTTTTCGTGGACTTTGATGACTATCCTTCCGTCGCGCATGGGCGTGGCGGAATTTCGTGTCTCGAGGAACGAGCGCATCACGTCCAGATCTACAGCTCCAAGTTCGTGATTAATTCCTTCATCCCTGAACAAGTAATAGCCGTCACCACCTCCAGCCAGGAACGAGTTGATGGACACGGGGTACCATTTCTCCGGATCCAGAGGTTTATACCTGCAATGAGAACACTTGGTGAATATGGAGCACTACTGAAGTTTACACTTATACACAGCAGCGGATCTAGACCGTAATCAAGGGGGGGGGGCTAAATTTTATAAATATTATTATAAACCTTATTATACACATTATAAATATTTTAAATATATTATTAATATTATAATGATTTTGTATTTTAATATAATACACCAATTCATCAAATAGATAATTAACAATTGATTAAATAGTGATCAAATTTATTAATTGTTTAAAATGGCAAATACATATTAAAGGATAAAGATACATTTTATCTATTTCAATATTATCTGTTGAAAGTTCAGGTCCAATGGGGTGGGGAGCCACTATAGCCCCCTTAGCTCTCCCTCATAGATCCACAACTGCGGCATGTGTAAGATATATGTGTACGCAAGTTTTCGAAGGTTCGCGGTTTGTATGAGATCAGATACTTCTACCTCATACACGTATACGGCAGGGTTTACACTTCGCTATTTGTATCAGGGAATTCTTCATACATCGCGAGAGAAAAACACAAAGTAATATCTACTAAAGAAATAAACTAATCTAAACATAACCAATTAATATAATATGCACTATTCAAAACTTAAGATTTCCGGAATTATCAGATTATGTGAAATACGTACGAAAACAATAACGTAACCTACAAAAGCACAACTAGAATGTAAACAAACATGGCGGACCGCGCACTGGCCATGAGTTCCGCGAATGCGCAAACGCGTTTGCGACTAGTATGAGCATACATGTATAACCTGATACATGTATAAGCTCATACAAAAGTATCAGGATTTGTCTGTGCTGTCGCACGACATGTCAAAGAGTAACTATATGACCCTAGCTCATACAAATTGGCATGTATCTCAGACAAGTCGCTCATACATGTATACAAGTGTGAACGAACCTTAATCCATACTAACATATAAATGCGTAACGCGAAAGTGTGTGTCTGTCTGTTTGCTACCTGATCACGACTAAACCAGTGAACCGATCGTGACGAAATTTGGCAACGAGATAGATTAGATGTCCAGATGAACACAGGCTAACTTTTATTTTTTAAATGTGTGATAGGAAAGATAGAAATGGCTTTTGACAGAAAATGTCGATAAAATCGGGAATTATTCGCTTACTCTGCGTAAATGTATAGATGCAGGTTTTTTTATTGGGATTTTACGGCTCGCCGACATCGAGGTCATTAGAGCCCTAGAGATAGATGACAAACATGAATGTACTTTCTGCCTCGAGCGTGTGGAACGATTATTACATTGTGTCTTTGTTTGTTGTGTTATTTGTATCTCTTTGCAGCAAATAGTCGCTTTTGTGACTACTATTAATATTTATTCAGATATTACTTAAATTCTTTGTGACCACGCTTTCCCTGGAAATTTTCTAGGAAGAGTAGCGGGACGCTTTAACCTCACATTATCAGTTGATGAGCGTGACATTGTGGACCACTGCCTGCACGCAAGTGGGTTTCAAGGATTAGTTTCGCAGAGGTTGGCAATTTGTTTAAGGCAGCCATATTGAATAACTTTGGGCAAAGTATTGTGACTTTGAGTATACGGGATCCCGATCGCATCTCGACGCTATCATGCCATTCAACTTACGATGACCCACGAACCTTAGAAGTGATGTCATTCGAGACACTGTCCTCGTTTGAAACGATTCCCTAAGGGAATACTTTATTGTGGATCGATATATTCCAAATCTCGAGGTATATATTTGGGTTGAGACTTTAGGGCTCGTCAACATCGAGGTCATTAGAGCCCATGCAAGTAGGGAAAAATGCAGTTTCGCGCCATAGAGAAGAGCCGTAATGACTCTTCCCCGTGTGTGGGACTCGCCGAATATCTCGACCATACCCACTAAAAATCCCTTCTGAAATCAACAAACATCTAAATAGAAAGATGAACGAAAAGAAAAGAAAACAGAATAAAAATACATTATATCACCAAAAAAAGGAGAACAATTTTTAAATATAATATTTTCGAATTACAGAAACGAACGATGAAAACAAAGAAGACAGTAAAGATGAAAAGGGAATGCAAATTTTAAACCCTCCCGAGAACTTGTGGGAGGAGCCCCGATCTACTCATAAAACTCAATAGTTTATTAACATTAACCGTTTCATTTCCGAGAATTGTTGGTAAATCTGCAGCCAGACCAATTTGTCTCCGTATACTTGAGTATCTTCTGCAATCAGTTAGTAGGTGACGCACTGTCAGAGAACAGCTACACTCCTCACAAA
>NNCF01127805.1:85428-125489 GCA_002313205.1 Laupala kohalensis
TTTACGGCTCATGTCCACATCAAAGGTCACTGGAGCCCTAAAAACTCGTACAGGTAGGGAAAATGCAGTTACGCACTAGGGAAAGCCAATATGATTCTCCCCGCGCGTGGGAATCGCCGAATGACGCAACCATACCCACTAAAAACAATATATCAAAATATATATCAAAACCAAATATCAAAAACATTGACAAAGAAATGAGGGGCGGGGACAAAAATGAGGAGAGGACATAACATGAGAGGTAGGACAAAAAATGAGAGGGATGGAATAAAAGGAGGAAAATGAAAGATACGCTAGCCCTAATAGCGTCGGGACCGAAAAGAACAAGAGGTGACCAAGGAAGGTCAGGAAAGAGAAAGGAAGGAGCTTTACATTAGTAAGTAGAAGAAATGCCAGACTCAGCTCGGCCAGTAATGCCAGAAGCACCAGTGCTTCTACAATGTAAAAGAATGTATTGATTTCAATAAAAGTTAAATCCGTCTTGTACTTTATCACGCCATTGCTGTAGTACTTTTAAAATAACTTTTAACAATTTCAAAAAATATTTTCTTGCATGATTGTTGTCTTATGATTCATATTAATTTAGTTTTATGTGTACTCAACTTTGGCACGGTTGTGTACATTAATTCTGTAGCCCCATCCTGGCCAGGGTTTTGTTCCGGTTTTTCATCGGGTAGAGGCGGATTTCTTATACAGGTTCTCTAGGCTTTTCTAGAGGCATGTTAATTGTAATAATAAATCATGAATTTAGTGTTATTTCAATTCTTATATTCTTAAACTATAACTCAGAATAATCTATAGTTCGATAATAATTTGTACTTGTAATTCTTTGCGTTAAATTACAAACATATTGACATTTTATTAGGATTATAACGCGCAGCTAACATTTTATCTTATCTGGAATTTTTGCTGAATTTTTTGAATCCGCCTCTGCCTTAGGACCCTTTATCGGAATTGATGGGATGGTCCCTTGCTTGCTTCCGGAGAGTAAATTAGTTTGTCCTCCATGTGGTCATACGCAGTTTCTACTGATTTTTTGACAAAAAATTTATTATTATTATTATCGAAACGAACTGAATTTTTTTCATATTTGTGTTGTTTGCATGACGATAGATCATTCACTTACCAGTTTACAAAAATCTACCCCCGAGGTGGTGAAGTGGGGGTCTGTATGTATTTACGTTTCGAAACTGATTATTACTTTTCCGGTCTTTTCCAAATTTCCTGTCGGGCGAAAATTTCACATACATGTGCGGTATGTATGACAAGAGATGACTTGGGTACCATTGTACGAAAATCCTTCCCGAAAGAGGATGAAATGAAGGTATATATGTATGTATACTCCTCTGAAACTGTACCTTTTTTCCCTTTAAGCAGTAAGTCCAAAATCTGATAGTATTCAATAGACTTTAATGTAGTTTTCTGAGTTTTGAGTATGTGGAATTTGGCAACTTTTGGTCGGTGTCTAATTTTTGAAAATGTAAGTCTTTCTCAGCCTCTATTGTTACCGTATTTTTTCTTCAGTTCCGGAGAATCTAAAACACGAAATATTTTCTTCCCCTCCTGCTCTTCGCGCCTTTGTATTATATTGAGACATCTATAAACAATACTTTACCGCAATCTCTTTTGATACGCGTGAGGATGATGTTGAACCAGATGTAGTTTAAAAGAAGGACACATTTAAATCATACCTTGAGGAATACTTTTATCCAAATAAATGGTGTCACCGTTTGCAAACATCAAAAGTCCGTTATTATCAAAAGACGCTGTGAGGTTACCAATGTGACGAGAGTAGGATCCCGCCTGCACTATTGCCACCTGAAAAATAAAATACTCCATCAATATGAAACTGCTCCCAGGAATTCCCTATTACGTATCATCAGCTCTAAGGACAAATTAAATATACGAAGACGACTCTGGAACTCACTCATTGACACTTCTTCACTGAAACACATTTAGAGGCACTAGCCGGCGTCGTAGAATGTTGGTTGAGGTTTCATTTGAATAGTCTTGAAATCAATTTGGGAATACATTTTCCTTGAATAAATTGGAGAATTACTTTACTTTGTAAATTAGAATACACGCGGACGTGGGAAAAGAATAGTGTTTCTATTGAAACCAACCAGTGACGGCAATTAGGGGAGAGTGAGCGGGGTCAATCGTACCTCCCACTTTTTACGAAAAAATCACCCCAATAAAATTGGAAATTATTAATGAGAATGTTGTCTACAGATGCATTAGAGGTGTTGTTATGGGTGTGACCAATAGACTTATAGGTGCAGAAAACTACATTTTGAAAAAAGGTGTAAGAAACAGGAGAAATAACACTCAATGGGGAGAAGGTTAACAAAAAAGATAAATTTGGAAGAAGAAATATTACACACTAATTAATAATAATAATTTATTATATTTCTAAAGTGCGTTTCAACGAGAGGGATAATAAATGGTTTTAACTAAACGTGAAATTGATGGAGTTTCCCACAGTCTATAGTCATTTTAACAAATATGTACACAAGATCGGAAAGGATGAAGAATCGGATTGTTAGTGTGCAAAGGGTGAAGATGATAAAAACTATGCACTCTGGGAATGTGATTTTTATGGCGAGTGGGAAAAGTTTCTATCAGACGTTTAGGTGTAAAGTAGGAGGAAGAATTAATAGAAGATGATGCTAAATCTAATTTATTTTTATACTAAGTAACAAGAATTGGAACAATATGGGATGCCACAAAGATGGAATAGGATGGAAGAGATATCAATAGATAAGGAAAGTTAATATGTACACAATCTCACTTTCTCTGACTGTCCGATCAATATATCACATAGGTTGCACCGTGGCTTTATAGACAGTCAAAAACACAGATCTACATTTAATCAATACGTCTTTTCTTTATTTCTTCCATTAAGTGAACTATGAAGGTTGACATTGACTACTTTTCGAGGCTCAAAAATTACGGCGTCCTTTTCAGGTCTGTCATGTTGGTGTCATCACTCAAATTTCCTAAAATTCGTGTTTTGTATATATCTATTAACACGTTATACATATTATATAAAAACATTATCTAAAAATCTTCGATATTATACAGTTCATGATATCATACCGTTACAAAGAATGCTCATACCGTTACTAGTGTACTTTATGTATTTTCCATATGGGGATCCTGCATTATTATTATTATTATTATTATTATTATTATTTACTTACTTACCTTTCTGAGCGATTCCTGTGTCACGATCAAAGGATATTTATCGAAAACCTCGACGCCAGGATCAGTAGAATTGCCGTTGTGCAGCAGTGTATGCGAATGTCCACCGACGATGATGTCCACGTACTTATCTACTTTCGCAACTTCCTGATCGATCTCAATCCCCGCATGTGACAGCACAATCACAATCTTCACTCCTGCATCGTCCAGCTTCTTTCCTTCTTCCGCGACCACATTTGCCACGTCAAGGAACTTGAGTTTCTCTGGAGAACTTATGTCCTGAAACAAATTGGATAAGACTAATTTTTCTCGACTGAATTGCAACTTAAGACATTCTAGTTGCCAGAAGAAAAGCGGTAAAGTACTCTAAAACTTGACTAGGTGAAAATAACTACGGACCAGAATTCGAACCCGGGAACTCCTGCTCTGGCTGCACGAGTGACGTCCAGTACACCTCCTGCCCAAACAACATCCACCTGGTCTATTCACACTAGTGGGGAAAAAGGGTCGCGGGTTCGAGTCTGGGTCCGTCGCTATTTTCACATGGTTTTAGATGATTCAACCTCTCCTCCACAAGTAGTTAAAGGTTCGGAAGTTGAGTTATAAGAATTAACACTATAAAATGTTTTAAATGTTAGATTTTCTATCTAGAGCTATAAAACTGTGTTCTCAAGCAGCAAAATTTTGAATTATTTTACACGGAATTTGTGTAGGTTTTCTTTGTTGTTGACTATTTTACATTGAACTTTCGAGGATCCATGTTTCTTTTTACATCCTGACATTATTCTTTTTTTTTTGTATCAGGTTAACATAGCAAACGCATGCAAGAAAAAAACATAGCAAATAAAAATTAGGTCGCAATGGCTTCAAGATTGTTTTGTACATAACGTGGCAATTGAAAGAATAATTCGACAAAAATTTTACACGTTCCTAAATATATGATTCTGGATCCGTCGTCATCGGAAACAGCAGGCATGTTGTTCAAAAACACTCAAAGTGAATGAATATTTTAAATGTACGTTGAGCGCAGTAATTTATGCAATATTCGTGAAGTATGCACACAAGATATTGCAAATAACACTAGAAAAACCCTAATAGACTAGTTTGCTAGAATCAGATGTTGACGTAAAAAAATACATGACAATTATTGAAAAGGGAAAGAAAAAGAAATAGTAAATGACAAGGGAGGATAATGTAAAAAAATAGAAAGAAACGATTTAATGAATAAAACAATAGTAAAAAAATACTGAAACACCGAGTGCATACGTGCTTGGAGTGAGTGAAAGATGAGATGGTGGGTGTTGGATTCAAAGAATCAAGAGCAACGGGGAATGCATTAAATCGGAAATGACGTAAAAATAGACCGGATAAAACAGTATGAATTTGTTTGTCCGGGACAAACCGCGTCTAAGTAGATAAAACTACCAAAGTTTCGGGCATCATGCTGTGGCCTTCTTCAGGGCAATGTCACAGTCGTACAGACGTAAGTCGCTTTCGTACTCTGCCCAACTTACGTCTATATGGCTGTGACATTGCCCTAAACAAGGCCACAGCATGAGGGCCGAAACGTTGGTAGTTTTATCTACTAAGACACGGTTTGTCCCGGACAGACAAGTTCATATTGACTCCGGTCGCGGAAGCCTACGTTTATAGGATAAAACAGCTCAGAAAGTTTTAGAAATGGCAATATTGAATTTTGGATTCCAATGTTTACTGCCATTCATGTAAAAGTGTATAGAGAAAATTCAATATGGCTGCTTACGGAAATAAAAAGCAACACTATGCCAAATTCTACGAAATAAACGTCAAACTCATAGGGAAACTGGCATCTCGGGAATAGCTCTGCGGTTTTGAAATACGCTATTGTTTTGTGAGGTTTGATTCAGGCATCCTTCGCGTCTAAAATAAATGTAATGGAATTGAAAGAGCTATTGTGCGCTAAGATTGAGAAACTAAGACACAGAAGGAAGTCGGCAGCAAACTTAAATAAAAATTTCCTCGACATTGCTGGAACCAGAACGCAAAGTACATAGTAAATAGCGTATTTGCGTGATTGGTGCATCACAATAATTTACAATAGGTATGGTGGCAATACTGTGAAACACTTAAATAGAACATCGATACCACTATAAATCCAGCAAGTGATAAAAAACTATACTTTCGTCATAAAGTTAGTGTTTGTTAGAGTGGCTTCCTACTTTTAAATGACTAAGGCCCAATTTCACCTGGTTCTGTTAACGTCTCAGGCCAAATTTCACCAAATGTAGAATAATCGCAATTTCCTTAAACGTGATTAGGTAAATAGAATCGCGATTACATTTCATGCGTTTCACGAAGCAAAACTAATCGTCGATTATGTTATTCAATGTTTCGGAAGAATTCCCTAGGTTGGTAGTAGTTTTCCACTGCACTGTGGGTAACTGAAAGACAAATGACGGGCGAAACACGCATATTGTTGCTCAGCAGTGCCTCCTTCAGCGGACACATGAGGCAGCAGCGGGACTCCCTCATGCCACAGATCATAACCTATAAATCGAGTCACGAGCAAACAAACAAAATGGACGACATTTCTTGCAAGTAGTGAAGAAAATCGCGATTTGCGCCGGTAATCGAAGGGTCCCCGAGTGTTTAAGTATAAATCGTGATTTTCTCGTAAATCGAAGTTGTCGGAACGCATATTTCGATAATCACGATTTACTGCGCAGAAAATCTCGTTTAAGACATTAAAAGAACTTGGTGAAATTGGGTCTAAATATAATCAATGTACTAGTACTTTCTTACCTGCGTAGTGTCTGTGATAACACCAATGATACCAACTTTATTACCGTTAATTTCTTTGGTTATAGTTTTGTTATATATTCCTTGGAATGTTGGTTCCTCTGAGTCGTCGATGTTGGCAACAACTACAGGGGCATTGAGAGCTTCTATGAAAGCCACTGCATCTCCGACTTTACGGTCGAATTCGTGATTGCCAAGAGTCTACAACAGAAAAACATTAAGAAATACTAGTATCATATACATTAATAAGTTAATATCCCCTCGATTTTTCGTTAATTTTCTGAATAACCGGACGGGGAAAGATCACAAATGAAGCATATATAAGAGCGTCAAAGGAAGTGTTGATGATTTCCTGCTATTTCACCTTTCTCCTTTCCCTCTCCGAGATAACAGCATTTAAAACTTTCATCAAAAATAGCTATTCGAATTATCCATTTGAAAAGGATATTCCTCAACTTTGAGCTCCGACATTTCGAAACGCTTATGTGAACAATATTCCAGTGGAACTGAACGTGAGCTTCGTATTACTAAATACTTATAACTGTTCTGATGTCCTATTCAATGCTTAATACGAAACAGTGAAACTTGCAACTAGCCTGCAACTAGCAGATTAGGGAAAGTAGTATATCACCTAGGTAAATCAATTTGTCTTACATCGGCGTTCTTATCGGCCGGATAGCACTACTTGGATGACTTATCCACCCGGTACTTTGTCTTCTAACACGCTCCATAGCTTTGGATAACTCTATGAATTGGAGGTAACTTTAACCGGAGATAGGTGAGTAGATAAGTATCGTTGGGGGGGGGGGGTTGAACCTGTCTCTTATACACATCTAGATGNGAGAAATCGGATAACTTCAAGGATAGAGATAACTTTTTTTGTGTTACATAAATTATCTCATTCTTTGGAAAATACTATAAAAGATCTTGAAAATATGTATAAATCAATACATTAAAATCAGGGAAAATGAACAGAAGTAAAAAAAATCAGCTAAAACTTAATGAAATGTTTTTTTTCTGATATAGTAATGTACACGAGAAATTCATTCAGCATGAAAAAAAAATTAATTGATGACAGTGTTTGAGGTTATTGTGTTTTGGGAATCGTCCTTTTCTTTATTATTTTTCAATTCACTTCGACTTCTTTCACTTTCAGTTCGCATCTCGACGATACACGAGCTTCAATTGAAACGATTTGCGCGGCGATGTCTGGTGTTTGGTAAACAAACAGTGTCACTACCCCCTAAATTATCACTTTTGTAAGCGCTTCATAAAGTCTAGCTGCTGTGCGAAAAGTTACCAAATTCGGGAGAACTGCCAACCTACTCAATTGATTGCATCTATGTCGTACATTACTCGACTTAGTGATATTTTCATCTTATACGTTACATTCACTACCACCAAACTTGACAATTTACCTCTAGGACAGCCTGCCCTTAATATACTCGTTTTTTATCCTTTGTAGAGTAACACAAAATTAATATTCCTATTAATAAAATACATTCCATAAATTGTCCAAGAAATCTTAATTTTTTAATCTACTTTCAACGAAATTCATTTTATGGTTGTTTTCATAGCGTTGGTAGTACATCCTTAAGCTATGTGTAAGTGCTACCAAACGATGATTTTAATATGAAACGACAATCTGAGGCAGTCCAAGTCTTAACGAGTGTCGGGGTTTTTGTTCTAAAATATTGGTGGTGACTGTCCTGAAACACCACTCGAGTCCGTTTTCTTTGTTCTTTTGGTGTCCAAACTCTCGATAACTTGAGTGTAGCCTTTAGACTCGTTATCCCGGTGTACTCTTCATCTTTATCTCTATCGTTATCTTAATCTCTGCGTATTCATTATCTCAGACATCACTTTGTCGTTGATTTCACGAATATCATATTGCGTAGGATGTGTGTGTAAGATTAATCTTGAGGGCTTGGTCGTATAAACAAAACCACTTATAAACTCGATATTGCCCGATGAATAAAAAAACTAATGGGTCATATTTATTTATTTGTAGGGCGATATTTTCATTTCTTCGAGTCCGCTATCTTTGTTCTTTTGGTGTCCAAACCCTCGATAACGTGAGTATAGTTCACTCTCGCAAAAATGATTACGTCGAACAATTTGCTACAGAGAGTCGCCTTACCCTCCACCCGATAGATAAGTGTGGCGAAAGGTGCTACATCTTTCCGGTTAGTGAAAACCCGTTTAGTTGCTCAGCAAGTACCCGCAGATAGTGGATGAGTGGTGTAAGACAGCCGAAATCAAATTAAACGTCCCATCCTCGCCCGGGTTTTTCTCCGATTTTCCTTCGGGTAGAGGCGGACTTCTTACCCAGGTTCTCTAGGCCTTTGTCTCGGGGTGAGTTTATTAAAAAAAGAATTTACTGTTATTTCAATTCTTATGATTTGTAAACACTCTACTCAGAATAATATATAGTTCGATAATAATTCGTACATATAAAATAAATGTTTTGTATTAAAAATACAAACATGTTGATATTCTATTAGTATTATAACTCGTAGCTAACTTTTAATCTTATCTATAAATTTTTGAACCCTCCTCCACCTTAGGGCCCTTGATCGGAATTAATGGGATGGTCCCTTGCTTGCTTCCGGAGGGTAAATTAGTTTATTGTCGGTCATACGCAGTCTGTACCGCTTTTTTGACAATATTTTTGTCAAAACATACCAGTGTACATGAATATGCAACTGTCCCAGAAAAGTTTAGTTCCTTTGCTGAGGAACTTGACAGAGTTAAGTTCACAAATAATCGAACTTAAAAGCGTTAAGAAAGTGTTGATGTTTTCCTATTGTTTCAACTTTCGCATCTTTCTTGCATTAAAAAATTACAGCAAGAAAAGAATCTATTAGACTCATTTATTTGAAAAGGATGTTATTAAACTAATAAATGACGCATTTGACCATTATCAAAAATTATTAATAATTCTTCTGATGTCCTATTTGTATTGTTGATGCTAAGTATGAAACAATAGAACTTGCCTATCTAGAAGATAGGGAAAATAGTATTTCCATATTCAGGTTAGAGGTGCTATCGGTTCGGGTCAGCCGGGTTTCTAAACGAACCTAGAAAACACCGAACCGCCCTTCGATTGATTGTGTAAAATATGAAAATATTTTAAATTCTACAAGAATGTTATTGTTTTAACAAACACACAGTTGGCAAAAAATAAATTTAAAATCGTTACAAATCAAATAAAAAAATACATTTATGTATGTCGACTTGGACCAACTGCATCGCCAACAAATTAGCATACATGATACTCTGCCGAAGTAATAAAAAAGAATACAAAATAAATAATGTATACTAATAAAAATTAATGTTTATAAGAAAGAATGTAAATGATAAAATAAAAATATATTTAATACGAGTATCTGCTTTAAGTGTAAAATCATCTCCAACTTCTATTATTAGATCTTTATTCATTGATGGAATTCTGTTAATCATTCTGTTAAGATTCAGAAGGAACAGTTGGAATAGCCAATATATCCCTAACATCTATACATAAAACTGAATTGCGTAGTATTGTCCTTCTACTGGATACAGTGTATATATTTAAAAAAAAAAAAAATTATTTCTCCCCTTCCTCTCTTTGAACGCTCAAGGGGTTAAAATAATTAAAAATATTCTATAAAAGGTTGGAAATGTATTAATGAAAAACAACCAAAATTTCGTTGTACAATGAGGATAAAATAAGAAAACAATGAATCTCCTTCCTAAAAAGTTTACGTTTTTTATATAAATTACACATTCAATGTTCTGGGAGGAAACCTCTTCTGTAAGAAATTTTATTACTTTTAATTAATGTCAGTTCAGTACCTAGATTCCCCAGCAAACTAATATCTCACCTTCTTCATACTTTCCCCCAAATCTTGCGGTTACTTGGCGGGACTGATGGCATGACCCTCGTCGTATTAGAAAATAAGAAGTGAAATCAATAAATTAACAAATAAATAAATAAATAAATGCACTTAACCGGATGTATATTACCGTTAATAACAATTACTTTATCATTCCGCGTTCCTTCTACACAGTTTCTCTTTTCCGATTCAACGTACACGCAACTAATCACAAATTCATTAGACTCAGGAGGATTTCCATTTTCTGCTTCCGTTTACCTTACTTATGGAGCACGAATTTATGTCGGTGCAGGATGCATGTTCAAAAGTCCCGCCCGTCAACCACTTGCTTCTACTAGCGCCCCTAGCAGCAAACGCTCACAAGTGGATGTAGTTAACTCTTTCACCACTGCATTTAGTTTGCGCTACTGTATGCAACTATAGCTACGCACGAAACACATTGATAGGCAAGAAACAAATTAGGCAGAACATAGTTTTACTGATGAAGTATGCAATAGTGTTCAAAAAAATTTATTTCAAGATACACATATCCATTGTATCAAATTCATTCATTTAGTACTTAAATATTCACAACTGAAAACTGTTGAAAGATGTGTGTAAAATAAATTTACAGGATTTAACTATATAAGGACATTCTTCTCTACATTTTGTTGGAAGTGTGTGTCTTGTGATGGCACAGCTGAACATTGATCGCCGAATGGTTTTCCGCAGATCTGCTCAGTACGTGTTGTCACGTGGTAAATTCTAGAAGTCTGTGAATATCCCTGATGCCTCGTCGCTCAGCGGATTGCCGCTAGATTTCTCGAACCGCCGCGCTTTCCAAATTGGGGGGGCCGTTGACTAGGTCAATCGAGGTAACTTTGATCGCTTCCAATTCCCGGCACTTCGGAAGAAGTCTGCCATTCCTTTTAACGTCATATAATCCGTATGGAATTAATTTTTCACATCTTTAATTCATACTTGTAGATACTGTAGCACATGTACACTGAGCTATGCCAAGTACACTGAGCTATACCAATTACAACAATAATTTTAAATTCGTGCCTAATTACTACTTTTATTAACAAGAGTGTTATTTCAACATACCCTTTTCTTATTGAGGATGGGTGGGTATAATATAGAAAAGCAGATATACGATTCATCGTACGCAAGAATCAAGTATTATTTATCAACATGTCTCAAACAACGTACACTTACACAACTCATTTTACGCTTTCAATAATTTATTAAAAGAGTTTATAATTTAGAATATGGTTTTAATAATACATTAATACCCTTGAATACTCTTGAAATGTGATTTTATGATTAAATTATTGATATCAATTTTTCTAGCTCGTTCTGTAGCTTACAATCTTGAAACGTAATACTTCTACAGAACGCGTTTAAACGTTGCAAATCAGATAAATATCAGCCGTCCGAGCGCTCACCGCTTTAAATAAATTGAATGGATTTTTGTTTATAAAAATACTTTCCCTGGGTTTAATGTTTTTAATATATCCTTTTTCAGAAATAAATCCAAATCAGAATTCAGACTTCGTTTTGTTAAAAAAAATTATTTAAAATTATAATTCAAATGGAGCAATTGCTTCCCTTCAATATATCCCCCGAATCTCGCTCCCTTGATTACACTACGGAAAATAAAATTATTTGTTTTTTCTAAGCGTTGATTCTATAAAAGCAACGTGCGTAACACAAATTAGGTTATCATTAAGTTTTCTGAGAAGACTACACTTTTCAATATTTCGACGGTTCTCCAAAAATTTCAAATTTACCGGTTGTGTCCGACCCTTGTAATTTTCAAGGTGATGACCTGTTGGTTGTTATAGCACCAAGGTGAAATGTTTTAACATATACACTCTTCAACTGAAGTCAAACATATATAACGGTATATAATGATTATTTTCACAAATGTCTTCCTGTCGTTTGTGACTACAGATGCTATTATTGAAAGAAAAATATTGTTACTATTGTTGAAATTAAAATTAATGTCTTTTAAAATTCTGCCAGGTCTACAATTCATCAAATATTTAGAAAACAACAGTAAGAGTGAGTCTCATCAGATTAATGTTCTCTAAGTGAAGCAAAAATAGCAGGCGGAATTTTCACCGGACCAAATTTAGGGGATATAAGGGCGGAACACCGTGAGCACTTTCACTAAGACATTCCCTGCACGCAAAGAAGATATCAAGGTCGGTAGGACGATGCTAAGATAGGAGAATATGTATGAAGTTTAGTACGTGCAAAGGGGTCAGAAAAACATACAGAAAAATCCCCTGTAATGTACATTTTAGTACAAAACCGTTGTTGCATGAAAATTTAATGTTTGTTTTTTTACTCCATCCAACCAATTCTCGAACTATGCGTTCGATTTCTTACATATGACTAGTTGCATTAAATAAGTATGTAATATTAGTAGCTTTTAAGAAAACTATGAAATTCATTGTCACATCCAAAAAATCGATACTTAAGAAAAACTACTCACGTATTCATAATGAGCATCGCCAAATTAAACAATAAACACTAATAGAATCACAGTAACACAAACTCGTTTTGTTGCTTGGTGTTATTAGTCTATTCCATCCACAGTAAACACTCGGAAGAGCTATTTATGGACCTTATGGTGCGCCTTAGGTTCGCGATATTAAGACGCTTTGTGATTGTACCCTACATTACACCCCAGATTAAAAGGATACTCCAAGTCATGCAACCTAAGCAATATGGCCGCCTAACACGAATTGCCAACTTTACGAATTTCAATCATATCCGAATAAAAATTGTGCTCACAAAAGCGACTGTTTGGTATACAAACATACAAGTTAATAAGGCATACAAGTCACAAGGTAATACTGTGGAGCCTCTTTAACTCGAACTTCAAGGGAAAGATTATAAGTTTTGAGTTAACGAGTTTTCGAGTTATAGAGGACTGCGAGATAAAGAGTTTTTTACCAATTATAAGTCGAAATATTATTTTTTACCTATAAGTCGAAATATTACCAATTTCGACTTATAGAGTCATATGTTATTGAAGTCATTAGAAAATAAAAAAATATACTTCAAGAGATTTATTTTACTACATTTGTGTTGTACATAATTACATGTATAAAGATTACTTTATGGTAAAGGAACAACTTGAATATATGCACATATTAAAAGAAATCTGTAATTTTCGTTTGAATCAAGAAAATAACACATTCTTTGTCAATAGTATTTTCGATTGCAAACAAGGCACTAAATATGTTGTCCGCGATATCACTACATCTTTTAATAAAAGCACAAAATCATTTCTTGGAATTGGTTACTGACGACAATGAAACTATTGCTTGGAGTTAAAGAGTCTAGCGAAAAGAATTTCGATTTACAGAAGCCGCAAAGTTTACATACTGCTTCTGCTCCGCTAGATTTGTAGTTCGAGTTAGAGAGCATGATATGTATGAATAGCACATCATGGGGAAATAATATTCAGTTCCAGTTATATCGTGTAAATAATTCGAGTTGGAGGGTTTTTTGTGCTTCACTGGAAGGGAATGGCTAATTTCTTCGTTTTAGAGAGGATTTCGAGTTAACGGGTATTACTTTCTATTACTAAGGACGATGGCGAAGTAAAAAAAGTAAACCGTGTACTAACCCTGCAGCAACATAAACCCAGTTAGACTGGAAATAAATAAATAATTCATTTTCAAGACAGCAGTTACAAACTGCCATGGCCACGTTGAAAGTAATAAGCTAATTTACTGCTACTAATTTACAATAAACTAATAAACACAGGAGTACCCTTTTGAGTGTGCCCTGATTTTGTGTATTTCCTGTGCTTCGTCGAGTTCTGCGATATTTAGGCAAAGTAAAAGAACGGAACACAGTGTACTTTATAAACACACCAACGTGTATTTTCCATCCTGGTGCTGCGAGAATCACAATGCTCACTCGCAGTCGATCCGCCTACATCATTCACGTGGAATCTGACGTGACTTCAGGAAATCTCTCTTGCGCAACGTACGGAACTTTAATGGTGTCACGGGACATTTCATACAACTGAAGTTCTTTATTCTTGGTAATAATATTGGTATGTTCTCTTGAATCGTGGCATATATTGAATTGACCCAAAAGTTTGGAAATGTTACTTTATTACTTAATGTTTTATTGCTATTATTATATAATTTATATATTCTATATTATGCTACAAAGAAAATGAGTCCTAATACAATATAACTACGATAAAATTAAAAAGGATAGGGATAGTTCTATTTCAATTATCATCCATGACCCAATCTAATTATATAATATACATTATTCGTCCATTAAAAGTCGTAAGTCTTCCATTATTTATTTAAAAACGATAAGATCAACCATAAATGGAAGAAAGAACCTGACCTATATCCATAATTTCGTCGCAATTATATAGTATTTAGATCATTTTCCTTTGTAATTGTATGTAGATTGCAAGAATAACATTAGTCGATAACATTCAAATAAAACGGAAAGTCTTGTTATCTTTAGCAAATTTTTCCGCCGCAACCTACCCGAGCACAGAAAATACTACAGAAAAATACTCGCGGATTATCTGGGATTTTCGACAATTTTATTTAAAAATACTTCCACTGCACCTCAGCAGCTAACATTTTATCTCTACTTATTATTATGGACACTTTCTTCTAAAAATATATCAGTGCATGTTTGCCAAGTTTTCCATATAGACAACGTGATTTGACTACCTCGGCCACATCAGTCACAAGTGGTCGTCACTAATGGCCAAGTGAAATAGGATTACTTGTTTTCAATTAATAACCTATTTATTTGCAACAAAAATACTTTTATAAAATACAAAATAAATGAAAATACATTTCCCCAAATGTCTGCACTTCCAACCGGGTCAATATGAGAATTTTCTTGTGTTATATTCGTGTCACATCTTTCCCAGATGGCACATATTCGCCGGGACCCCACATTGGGGACCTCGGTAAAGTCATTATCTTCTTCCTCAGCAACAAGAACAACAATTAACCTGTACTATTTTAAGAATTTAGTTGGCGAAACTTAAGAATATGGTCCCACAAGGGTTCGAAAAAATAATTTATGTCATAATGCTACAAATATTATTGCGGTTCCGAAAATATAAGCCGTATTCTTCGCTTTTCATATTTACGATAGTTATAAAGAAATATTGTTACGCACTATTTTCTTCACTCCGCCACCGTTTATGTTAGTATGTTAGGGTATGATAATTATAATATGAACAATTATAAACAATTGTTCGGTCACAGTCGGCGATGTTAGGTTTGTTAGACCCGGCGATTCAGTTTTAAGAAAATCTGTTGTTAGTGTGATGATGGAGGTGATGGTGGAGGTAGCAGCACTCGCCGAAGGATATACGAAGAATGAGGTTAGGATAGGACGATAATGTTAAATTTGCCATCGAAAAAGGGAATATTTTTCACATAAAATGGTTCAATTTGTAATTTCGGAGAACAATTCCTTCCAGAATCATGGCATAAAAAGCCGTTTTTCGATATCTCATCTGGGTATTTTTCTACGGCGTTGGACCATATAGTTAAGTTGGTCCATTTAGTTTTCCTGCAAAGTCATTCCCGCTAATGTTTGTTGTCAGTGCGAGATACGAGATACGCTTATCGATGAGCATCACATACTTATCTCGTACTGGACATTGCCTCGACTAATTCATCCTCTTCACTTCGGTCTCATTGTTAGTGTTGACGTTAAAGTCCGTTTGATTGAAACCTGCGGCTTTATTCGCGCGGTCAAGGAATATAGGTACACAGGAGCACATTCCTCAATTGGGTACGATCGAACTTGTCCCTTGGTTTTTCCTGCCGATCTTTTCTTTACCGCTGCCCGAGACGTAACGTCTCGGTCGGGAAGGGGACAGAACGGAGAGGAATACTATTTTGGAGGTGTAAGTGTAACGTATATTCTGGGTTTGGACCACGGGAGAGAATCTTGGAACAATGGTTTCATTTAAGTTGAAGAAAGATTAATTTGAATTTCTGAAATTAATGTAACATTTGTAAAATATGTCTATCACGTATTACAAAATAGATATTTCGATATGAATTTGTGCGTTAGTAAATAGCAAACTTCAGGTTTGTCCGAAATATGTCGAATAAATAACATTTTACAGTCTTACCCTAATAACATATTTCACCTCCAGGCAAAAATATCTCCTAACTCAAAAGAATCTCATTACTAATACAGAAATCCACCTCCACCACAGTCACCATTGGTGCTAGCACTTTCTCATTTGGGTAGGAGGATTATTTAAGGAAGGAAAAGTTAAACAGCAGGATGGGAGGGGAAAATCTTGCAGTCACTGTCCGCAGGGACGAGTTAGATACATTGAACAGGGTTGGGACTGACCGCGGGAACGACTTTGACCGTTCCCAAACCTGCGATATGCAGTATTTTACACTGGAACAACCTTCAAATTTCGCAGCGACACAAAGTTAATCGACCATTTATTAGACCGAAATAATCAGCGTGAAATCAGCCAACTGCCAGCGTGGGGAACTTCCTTCACGACCCGCGTGTTCAAGGATATTTTACGTCAATTTTTTTTATCAAACGGTCATGTACGGTAATGGAAAATAGAGAATTCTGTTCGGAATTGCCTCGTCGTATGAAAACATTTTATTATAAACGACATATTAAAATACTTTAAAAAAATAAAGGAATATACTATTTCAGTTTATCAGCTTGAAATAAAATGTTGATGGGAATTAAAATATCGCATTACAAATAAATAAATAAATAAATATGATCCATTAGTTTTTTTATTCGTCGGGCAACATCGAGTTTATAAGACGTTTGGTTTATACGACCAAACCCTCAAGATTAATCTTACACTCACATCCTACGCAATATGATATTCGTGAAATCAACAACAAAGTGATGTCTGAGATAATGAATACGCAGAGATTAAGATAACGATAGAGATAAAGATGAAGAGTACACCGGGATAACGAGTCTAAAGGCTACACTCAAGTTATCGAGAGTTTGGACACCAAAAGAACAAAGAAAACGGACTCGAGTGGTGTTTCAGGGCACCCACAACCAATATTTTAGAACAAAAACCCCGACACTCGTTAAGACTTGGACTGCCTCAGATTGTCGTTTCATATTAAAATCATCGTTTGGTAGCACTTACACATAGCTTAAGGATGTACTACCAACGCTATGAAAACAACCGTAAAATGAATTTCGTTGAAAGTAGATTAAAAAATTAAGATTTCTTGGACAATTTATGGAATGTATTTTATTAATAGGAATATTAATTTGGTGTTACTCTACAAAGGATAAAAAACAAGTATATTAAGGGCAGGCTGTCCTAGAGGTAAATTGTCAAGTTTGGTGGTAGTGAATGTAACGTATTAGATGAAAATATCACTATGTCGAGTAATGTATGACATAGATGTAATCAATTGAGTAGGTTGGCAGTTCTCCCGAATTTGTTAACTTTTCGCACTTTAGCTATGGGTGAGATGAATAGAATGTTTAGGAAGCGGGTGAGTTTCTAAGACACAGTACAATAAGCGAAAATATACACTAATAAATTATTTGGAATGTCTGTTGTATGGAAATAGGAAACAGTGAAAGATGAAATTATATGAAATTTCGAAGGACTCTTCTATATGGTTATTACAATTAAAATGCTAAGTACGGGTAATACCGAAGAGCAGAAAAACAAATAATATTGGCCGCTAATGAGAAGATGGGAACGTTCACTCGCAATACTGTTGACTATGAAGCTTACTAATGTGTCCGCCAGAGTTTAATGGCGTTACGTGAGGCGGAAGGACAATCCACAAAACGAATCTATGTGACCGAACCGTAGAATCAAAATAAAATTAAGGCTTTGATGAACATTGTTTCGAAGTACATAATCTAGAAGTGAAATTAAACCCATAGAATTCAGAGATCGTAACTAAGAACCTTGTTTATTTCTGTGTAATGTGCATATTCATGTATGTTTCTTCTGCCTGGATGTTACAATAACTCGTAATTACGTACGTATTAGCAATCAATATTGAAAACTCGGCGTATTTTTGTAGGTACCTTCGTGGTATTTCTTTCTTAAATTAACGAAAGTGAAAATTTATTACCACGAAAGTAGAGAAGTATGGAAACTAACACATGAAAATCCAGACATATTGACAGATGTTTTAATACCCACAATATATCAATTCACAGTATCAATTTGTCTATGTTGATGTTATTTTCTGTATGTTTATTTATCGATGCAAAAGTATTTTTTCTATCCTTATGATATATTTTTCAATTGATATAAAACTTTGAACGTACATTATGAATTGTCGAATAGGCCGACTAAGGACCACGAAAACGAGTGTTAGTAAGGTTCAGTCCTCTGAAGTTTATTACTAGACACATCGTGAATTTTTGGGAGAACAGCGTCTAGATAGAATCTAGATATTATAACTGCGGTTGTTAGCCGCAGAGGGTAAATGTTTCGAACGCCACAGCTATATGTACTGAGACAGAATTGAAAAGCTACAAATTTTTCTCGCCCCCACCGGAAACCAGCCCCAGCGAGCACGCTGACACCGTGGCCACGGAGGGGCGCTGTGATTGTTCAAGTTTCTTTTCAAATTCGGAGCAAGGTCAGGTAGTTCTGCTGGTGTTTCTCATAAGAAACAATCAGTGTGAGAACTATAAAGTCTCTAGTCTTATAGAACCACCTCCATCATTCAGTTGTACCAAAAATTGATTTTCTTTCTCTCGTTTTATAACATCTCTTCCCTTATAGAAAGAGGTACATTCAATTTTCGAACTTTTCTCATTTACTAGAATTGGTGTAACTTGGGAGCATTTTGCAGGGTGGGCCCGAGACCTACACAACGTGGATATCCCAGCAACTTTTGAGTAAACGTCCCTTCCGATCTCTGTCTCAAAGAACAGACAAGAATTTCATAATTATAACTATTAAAAATTTAATATCACTAAAGTAAATAAATAAAGAAACTAACATGTTTTAGGATATTGTATAAGAACTTCTGGCAATATGAGCTAGTTGTTGATAAAATGGGTTATAGTTCATCACGAATAAAGTTACAAAGTCATCCGTACTCTTGTCCCAAAGCTGTGAATGTTCCTGTTAGCGATATGACGCAATGATGCGCAATAGCCTTATACCGCTGGAAGGGGGGGGGGTCACGTGATTTTTCCAGGCGCGTAGCCAAAAGCTCGGGGATTCACCGGTTTGTGGTTCAGGTCGAATAAGATAGCACCATATACCGTGGACCGAAGACATTTTTTTATATAACAACACACATCTCTCTAATTATGTGTCTGAGTCAAGAGTTTGTGTTTGCAACAAGTAAGGTCACAACAGAGCGGTGAAACGAAGAAAAAAGTATAGTTCAGAAGATATCTTATTTCTATTAAGATGTAATATCTACAACTAGTGAAATAGTTAATTTCAATGTAACTACTACCATTTGTTCATCTTTCTTTAATACGCTGGGATTTTGCGTTTGCATCTCTAACGAATATTAAGTTCATTTTCGGTTATACTTTAATAATAAATAACCAAAAATATTTGCTAATTTGGAACAAAAAATGTGCGAGTAAATAACTACATCGTATACGCAGAACTAAACGTATGAGTTAAAATAATACAATGTGCTTTAAAAGTTTAAATTCGAGAAAAAAACACATTATAATTTTCCTGATCTATTTCGTAAGTGAATTTTTGTTCATCGGTTACGGAGGGAACGAAAACTATCACACGAAAACTATACACGCAATAAAGGACACTATCGCGAAAGTAGACTATTCGTGAAGATCTGAAGGATATAGAAACTTCAGTTTTGGACGGTCACTATAAACTGCACAAATACTTGCACAATTAGGAAGAAAAAAAAAATTTAATGATGAACTTGATGATGCACGCGATACGTTATGGAGTGAAATGTTCTCCCGGCACACGTAACCGTTATACATGATGTGAAACTTCATGAAATGTAACCTCCCACGATTTATATTTACTCATATGTAAAATATCAAGAACGATTCGTCCATGTCTGGTCTACATATTCCCGAGATCTTGGTTAATATTTCAATTGTTTAATTTTGTTGCATTACAGTTTCGTGTTAATCTTACGAATTAAATTTGGCGGATTCATTAAAATAAATATTTCTACATCAAAGGCTAAAACGACTCAATTATGCAGAAAAAATTATGTATAAATTACATTATCCATCATGTAAAAAAAGGGAATTGTATCTGGAACGCATGCGAAACGAACGATGTTGATTGTATCAATGATAGTGATCAGTGGCGGATCTAGACCGTAATAAAAGTGTGTGTAGGGGGAGGAGCATTATTATTTTAAATTTATGGTTTTACAACACAAATTTTATAAATATTACCTTTAAATAAAATTCATCAAATAAATAATCTTGTGCTATTAATAACAATAATTATTTATTAAGGTCTTAAGATGGCATTATTAATTTCATTAACCTGGTATTGTTTATTAACTAAACTTGTATTATTAATACCAATAACAATTATAATAACAATTATTAATCTCGTAACACGTTTACGAAGTAGGCCATTTATCAACGTCAATCGTCATTTCATTCTTTGAAGTCAACGGTGGATCCAGGATTTTTTTTTGATTCCGAAACCGCTATCCCTTAAATCCTTCACTGTCTCAAGCGACGTCGCTGTTCTAAAATTTCCGCAGATAGCTGTGGTTTAATGATAGTGTTCATATCGCTGAGCAATAGAGCTTCGGTTCAAACCCTACTCTACCGAACTACTATCGGATTTTTTATTATAGACCCCTCACTTTGAACTGCTATCAATACCACAAAAAATCGTAGAAAAAAATAATTAACACCATTAAATATTATGTTTGTCGTTATGTCACCAAATGAAAACGTAGTTCTGTTTATAACTTATTTGTGATTACGTACTAAGATTTAAACGTTTAAATTCATTGATCATGTGATCACGGCATTTTGCTGAAGGTGGCAGTTTAAATTTTATTCCTTAAAAATATGCCTGGTGGTTTTCAGCAATGTTTTTGGAAAAGGTTAATAACTCATTATATTTTGCATGTAGAAATTCGAAATTTTAAAATGTTATCACAAACAATAGTTAACATTTGCTGAATAAGAATTATTTTTGACAATTTTAGTTTAGTTAATAAAAAATAGTAAATGTTTCGGGAAAAACTGTAATTTCGCGTTATTTGAAACATTTCTTTTATTAAAACAGTATTATTCATTCTCAGACCAATTTGTTTTACCCGAGTATAAGCAGAAGAACAAGACAAATTTAAGGGTGTTGTTCAGACTTTTTTTTTCGTGTAACGCTATGAGGACAAGTGAGTCATCTCTGAAACACACTCTTCGTGCAAGATGAGTGACACATCTCAATTGCTAAACTTCTGTGCTCAACCACGCCAGTTAATAATTTATCTGGTACCCAAGCAGCGCTTCTCGCCAGAAATCAACGAGCCGTCACCACGTCCTGCCTTGCGATTGGACTCGCGCTGCAGGGCGAGTTTACGGGCAGCGAGCCACGCCATGTGCTCGCATTGGTCGGGAACCGGTCGGACGGACACTCGTTCTCTGGACTTGCGCCAGTACAGAGCACTCAAGCAATCCGCACTCGACGGACAGAGAGCAGTCACTTATCGCTATCTCCGGCGGTCAGCAGTCGGCACACTCTCTCAAGCGGTCGGCAACCGTCCACTCACTCATCAACAGCCAGTCACTCTCCATCACAGGCTGGGTAAGCAGTGCAATCATCACGCCGCAGTCCGGCAGCCACGACTCTCGCTGCGGCCCACTCACTTGCTGGCGATCATCTCATCGCCTGTTAACTGGCGCCATGTCAGTACTTGAGCAGTCAACGGTGAACATTCGCAAGACGCTCTCCAACCTCGTCTGCAAAGAAAAGTCTCTTCGCACTACTACTTCGTTAGTCGGCATGCTAGCTGACATTTTTCTACCTTCAACCCTGCACCAGGACGCATTTGTAAGGCATCTTCGTCTACTTGAAGATCTGGCTCCAATTTATTGGTTTTCAACTCAACTTCACTGATCATCAACAGAACAATTCACCTCGACTTCAATTACGACGTCATCTCGGCTGAATTTCCAGGATCATCTCAACACGATATATCATCGTGTAACATCGTGGTGAGTATAGATTTTGAAATAACATTTTCAAGCACTGTGCTCGCCGGAAATTCCGAAGGCGATTAAGAACCATGCCCATCGCCGCCCAAACAAGGAAAGGTGCGCATTAAGACCTCTCGTATTGTGAAGAGATTGACCAGTTCCCATCTACTTCTGGAAACTGAGATGAACGCCCTCAGAGAAGAAAGGCGAGCGTGAAGGGAATGTTCCACTGGTTGCCAAAAATAATGGTCAGCCTGACGAACGCAGTGTTCGCGGAATCTGAGGGGTGACCTAGCTGATGAGGAGTGAGCAGTAAAAGTGGCGAAGGTGTAGTCACGTGACCTCCGCTCCTGTATAAATTGGAAGGCTTGCAGATCCTAAGTGACTTTTATACTGGAGGCTTTCAGACTTTGAGACAAGTGCGAAAGCGTATAGAAGTACCAAGTTATTTAATATGTAACTTGGTTAGTTTTGGTCGTCAGACCACTGAGAATTGCTGCGGTAATTCTATTACCTGCTATAGGCGCGAATAACATAGCTTGGAACAGTTATTTATTTCGAGATAGCAACTTGGAACTTTTTGAACTTCGGATAATCTGGGTAGATTTCCGAGTTAATTCATAACACCAGTAGTTATAACTGTGTGTAATTATTGCTTTTAGATAGCAATATCAAGTAATAACAAGTTCAAACTTGTATTTATGATTTGCGAGTTTGTCTACATTTGTAAATATTCAGAGCTTTATTTAATTTGAATTAAATGTTTTATTGTTATTACTCGAGTGTTTGATTGCTTGGGGAAACCAAGCTGGTGGCAGCGAACTCTACCATAAAGGTTGTGGTTTATGGTTGAATCCCGCTTCTCCACCAAAAGCTTACGCACATCGCATATGGGCTTGTGGTGTGCTGTTACAATGGGAACTCAGTATTGTATCATTCTTCTCCATTACCTTCATATTGCATGTTTTATTAAACTGTTTTTTTGCAATCACTACTATCTACACCTGATACTTTCCTTATTCTTTACTTTTACAAACATTTGGTCGTTCGAACCTAATCACCCCATATGCAGGTAAAGTCAGTAAATTGTCTGCACACATTTATGGTCCTCTGAACCGGATATATTCTTTCATGTGTACACATTTATCTAAATGAAAATATGTTTATACAGTGTTAATCAACTTTTTCTACGATTCTTTTGTATCTACAGCAGTTCAAAGTGAGGGGGCAATAATAATAAAAAATACGATAATAGGTGAGTTTTTCTGTTAGGGTTCACCACACTTTAGACCAATGTCAGTTCGTAAGTTCCCGGGCAATCCAACATCTTTAAATAAATAAATAAATAAATTTATTCCCAATTCCCTCACCCAAGTCACGGTTAGGTAGCAGTGCTGTCATAATAATCCTCGCTAAAAGACAATAAATAAAAATTAAATTTAACTATCCCCATATAGACTGGCCTTTTATGTTTTTCCTTTAATAAATACTTCGTCTCAAAGAATAGGAATTAAATATTTCTTAGATCTAGGAAATGGACAAGACTCCAACTCATCGTCAGAGGTGCACTTCATTTGATTCCTCGAGCAATGTGGCACGTCACGTGACTCGTCTGGGCGAAGAACCTCACCCGCGGGGAATCACAGGTCGAATGGTAGGGGTCGTGTATCAGATTACACCATCTGTCCTTAACCCTACTCACATACGCTGGGTGACGTAAGAAGCTTGTTCAATTATGCACATCATGCTGATTATAAAGAATGCGTGTCTTATATTTACTTGAACAGTCTAGATAAACGAAATACATGTAGCATGTAGAACTTCATGTATGGAAATTGTAATAACAGTTACTGAATAATTTCATTCCTCGTTACTTTAAGATATTTAAATTGCAAGGAGCATCACATGATATGTTAAATTTAAAGAATACTCCCTTATTCTATATAAACGGGATAAGAAGTACAGATAAAGGAAAATTGTGAAGCGTATAATGTGCATTTGGAATGTAGTAAATAGTACGATCATTAATATGTATAACAAGTTTATACTTATTAAATATAACTATTCTCTTTACATAATACAACAAAATTTTATTTTCTTCTTTGGTACAAGCATTTCCAATATCAATATAGTCAGATTTGATTAATTTCACGAATAATCAAATAAATTAGCTTTGTTTTGGTTTCAAATATACGTTGAGCGAGCGACATGGCGAGAGAATAGAGCACCGCGCATAAGGGAAAGTTTTCGGGCTTGGGGTGTGGTGCCTCCTCACTCCACAACAAAATTAAAATGGAAGCCGTTGAGCAGTGTTTGTTTGGAATATAGTACGCAGATCGCTGGCATAGAATACCAGCAACGGAAATTTTAGGAGGTCGCGGCAGGACAAGCTTCAACATGCTAGGACTCGTCAAGAAAGAAGTTTTGTGGCTTAAATAACCAATCATGACTGACGCTTATAAGGGGGGATTATAATCCTATTGGAGGCGTCAGTCATGTGACAATTCAAATTTTAGATCGTGGATGGAAATTGTAGTCGGGCGAAGTGGAAGAAAAGCCCGTTTATACGATTGCAGAGACGAAATTCGGTCTCATATGCGTAGATTCTGACGACTGATACTCCTTATTCTCGTATTCTTACGCCGACGTCTCAGACGCTCCTATTCTCAGTTGAGATTTTCATATTCGCAGATACTCTGTTGGTGGCTCATGCTGCCAGTAGCTTACGATGTCTCATACTCGTATACTAATGATTTTTGAGTTTGGAGCACATGCTCACGACGTTTCTAGACTTGTGAGTTCTTACGACATTTTATTAACTTCAATTCAGTTTTCGACTCTAGATTATAGGAATCGATTTGAACGTCGTTTTGACTTATCCAGAGGATTATCCCACTTGCTGGTCTTTTTGGAGATGTTTATTTCCAAAGATCAAGTCGGGCGACGATTTTTCGCGCTCAAATTTCACCTTCAGCCGCCACGGAACGATCACGTTCGGTCGGGTACTCCATGAAGGACGGGGTTTTCCGGAGACTGTGGGGGCGCCAGTTCGAAGAACGGAGCTCGCTTCCTGGAACCGAGGACGTCGCCGCCAAGCGTCAACCAGGAAACCATTGGGAAACCTTCCTAGACGTCAGCGTCATTGCACTAACAGCAAAATGATCTGTCACCTTTATTAGAGGTATCTGGTACTGTTGGTAGCATCCAACATCTATTGTAATGCGCAGTTGCGAGAAGAAAAGTGGAGTATTTGTTGATGATGAGGGCCAAGACTTGTGAACTGTCGAACTTTCTGATTTACATAAACTGGCCATGAATTAAAGAAGAATGAAGTTGATTTTAATTGTAAATGTAAACTGTCTCATGTAAATGTTCTCGAGATGCCCAATTTGTCAGTAAATTCAGTTTTAACTTGTATTTGATGTTTTGGAAAGTAACGAAGCCAATTCAGTGTGTTAATTTAAAATTGCTTAATGTAAATGTTTGTTAAGGAGCCTAAATGGCTAGTAAAGTCAGTGTAATTGGTATTTTATGAGTCAGGAAATAACGTGTTTTGGGGGGAATGCATGGTCATGTTTATATTGTATGTTTCGCGGTGCCTTATTAAAATTAATGAGTTAATTTGTTTATCAAGCGTTTTTCCTCTGTTGGGAACCCAAGTATGGTTTTTCCCGTAGGTAAATAATCCGAACCTACATATTAATATCCCTGAGAAAGAGCTAATATATATATATATATATATATATATATATATATATATATTAACGTAACTATAATGCTAATTTTAATGTCATTTTTGCACGTTTTGACTGTATTCCATGTTAAATTATTTTTTCTTTTTCGTGAAAAGAAAAATTGTAATTTATGGTATTATATCCGTCAGACTGACTAGGCTTAAGTACCCCAAAAAATGTTTCTAATGATAGTTTGAATCATTCCTCGTTCATAACCCTTACCCCCCGTAATGAATGTTCATACCAAAACTTTGAAAAACCAGCTAAAGTGGAAATAGGAATGCAAGGACGTTTAGATTTTCATACCTTACGGAGGGGGGGGCATTTACAAGAATAATTTACCAAAGACTATGGAGAATACTGTTCTAACGGAAATGGCAGTCACATCACGTGACTGAAGACAATGAGACTCTTGACAAAGTAAAAATCAAACGGCAATCTAAATTATCACTTTTTAATACAACATAATTGTCCTCATCCAACAGTAAAAATCAATAGAATTAATTCTTAAGTAATAAGAACTCCTTTGGAGAATATATCCAAGTTGTGTGAATAGTTGGCAACTTGACTTCAGTAAATGCGGATATCATACCTTAAATATTTAAAGTCGCTTATAAATTAATATAAAAGAAGTGAAAAAAAAAACCCAGGGCCACAAAAAGTTGTGAATATAACTCCGATTAAAGGATTGGATTCTCCTCTCAAGCAGAAACATTGGAAAAACTCACTATAGCATCCCATGGGATCATGTTGAGGAAATGCGCTGTGACGTTCCATCCGAAGACCGAGAACCACAGGGTCCCTTGAAAGTTGTCTCCAGCGTTGAGGACCAGCGCGTCGGGCTTTTCCTCATGGAGTTGCTTGTAAGCAGCCACCACGCGTGCGATGCCTCCAACACACGCGGTTGTGTCGTCTGAAACGGTTTAACATATAATTTCTCACTACGACACAGAAACCACAAGGACAGGGGCGGATTCACGATTAGAGTTTGACAGCGGCCCTTAAAGATAAATACAAATTATTAATAACTTAAAGATTTAAATCCCAATCGTCTCTCACCCGGAAATTTTTTTATTAACTTTTTGAAACTGCAATTTAAGACATTCCTGTACATAACACATTAACTAAATTGCAGTTATCATAAAAAATACGTTTTTGAAATAATTCGTGTATTTTGCCGAATTTTTAATTCGGTGGTTCACATAAAGTCGAAAATGTTTCACTGTTCAATCTCAAGCTACAACATGTATGAAATTATACTAATGCAGTTGCATTGAAAGCGAGGATACCATAAAAGTGGTAATATTGAAATATAATGTTGGTTATCGAAAAAAGGTGTATGACTGTTAACCAATGCTGATGTTCCTATACAAGATTGGAAAGTGAAGTAAGTCGTATGTTTGTCCAATGCAGTTGTCTTCTTGCACATATTTCATTAATTCTTTTTTTTTTTTTTTTTTNAAAAAAACGAACTTCTTTTATAATTATTTCTTTAATAATTATTTCTTTATAACACAACGAGGATATTTTGGAATTCAGTAGTTCGCACGCAATAACGTTGTCTCTCTGGGGATCTGCGACGCATCTAAATTGAGGTCCTCCTACTATAATGTCCCTTCCTGTTTCAACGTAACAAAACGTGGTTAAATTGGAATTCGATAATATTTTTTAAATTAATTCTTTGTGGGGGGATGGGGGGTTAGATCTCCCTGAAGAATGAGGCAAATGTAGTGCAAAATTAAGCATTTTTAAGGTAATTTTCTACTCTGTAAGAACACATTTTTACTACCAAACGCAAATAATGCCTGCGTACCAAACAAAGCATTTTTTATGGCATACGATAAAATTGTTATTCATCACTGCTTTGCAGTCATTATTTTCCGGAATAAAGCCATTTTTCATGTACATTGTTTTAATGTACCATACTTTTTAATAATGGGTTATACCTAAATTACTATTGGAATGACCAATTTAAACCATACAAATAAATTTTAATTTGAAATTTTTTACATTTCTAGTATATGATATTTGCTACGTATTTGGGTATTTTAAGTGTTTGGTACGTCATAGTTGGAATGGAGGATTCGAAGTGTAAGAAATATAATGAAGGGGTTCAGAAGGTATGAAAATAGAGTTTCGGAAAAAGTAAATGGCCCTATATTTGCAATTTATTTTTCATGAAAATTTTGAAACATATCAATATTTTTATGAAAAACATTATTTTTGACTCTCAAAATTACTCAAATTATCGGTGTTTGCTAAATAGTAGGCTGATTTATGCGGATAGTTCAGGTGATAATGTAATGAGTAGAGCTTGTGCACACTAAAAATAAATTAATTAAAAATTCGCCATTCAACAACACATCCTCGGTAGAGGTGCAGGAGCATTTCGCTATATACGTCTCAGGAGCAAATGGCCTTCTGCCAAGTGATCTGTTTGTATGAGTGGGACAGCGATACGTAGAAGTAGGGGTTCTACGCATAAATCGGTGAATCCCCGCAATGGCGTAACTCACGGCGCGAGGGGAAAAGACATGAGAAAGGATCGAGGAAAAAGAGGAACATTCCTCCAACAACTCTGGATATAATAAGAAAGCTCACACTAGCAACAATGTTGAGGAAGCTGCGCTCCAATCAAACAACCAAACGCAGAGAATTGGGAGGCACCAAGAGGCAGGCTTTTTGAAACAATACTGTATATATTTTGCTACGAAATAAGAAGAAATACTGCACACTTATTTATGTAAATACAGTACACTACAATTTACCATACGTGAAATTAAGTTGAACAATGATTAAGATGAACTTGAATTGAGGCACGTATTAGGATGTTAACTTATGCGAGGCACTTCAACTATGGTTAATGGACCACCGGCGTATCCGATTTTTTGGCTGTACGACACGGACGGCCGCCACAATCGGCCAGTTAGGCGAGTCTTCAGTACTAATATTAATACCTAGAGGACCTATGCAAAGACTTTGAAATCTTCGAAACTCTATAAGAAAGAAAGGGTTTCTTAGAAAACTGATAAAAATAGGCGTTCAAGAGTGAAAATGAATATTTATTTAAACACCCGTAATATTCCATTCTTTCACAATTTCATTACAGGTAATCTCTTTTTGGAGTTTTCAATACAAAAAAGAATGGTATTATCAGGGATTAAAATAATATTAATAAATTACAACTAATCATACAAAGAAAAGAAAATATTAAAATACAATATATTAACCAACTATCGAATTATCATTTCATTATTTATCTCACAAATTTTGTCACGTAACGTTTGAAAAATTTCGAATTTCATCTTATTTTCAAACACTCTTGTCAATTTTCTTGTATTCATTGCATCAATTTTCATACATTCCTTTGTGAATTGACTCCTCTCATTAACATAAAGTATATCAGCATTAACATAAAGTATATCATATTCCTCAATCTAATTTCCTTCAAGCGTAATAGTCTTGAGTATCTCAACGAGTGGGGCAGATGCGAATTTAGAAATGGTCAAGGTAGGCAATGGCCTGGGGGCGCAAGATTTTGGAGGCGCCAAAGAAAGTAACGGAAAAATTATAGCATTCGAAAGTTTCTTAATGTGTTGCGTTTTTCAATGTTAGCTTTAAAATTATTTTCAATACCTTCGTTGGATCAGCAAAGATTCCCCACGAATTTAATACTAAGTTATAAGTGTTTTTACATAGGTTTATTTTAGTTTTTAGATAGTTGTATTGTTTATACTACTTTGTACCGTAATAATAAATAAGAATAAAAAATAAACAAAAATATCTAATTATTAAATAATATTTAAATATTTAAAATATATGTACATAAATTCTGCTCTCAGGGGTATGCTATATTTAGTACTGCTTAGAGGCGCCAAACTTAAACCAGCTTCTGGTTTGTGGGNATACGTTCCAGAAACGTTCTCATTTTTCTTTCCTCAAACACATCAACAGGTTTCAGTGGAACCGTAAACATATGTTTTCGTCAGTTTCGCTAAAGTAGGAGACGGAACCGGTATGTCGTACAGTATTTCTGTGGACGCGACACCACAACAGATGCGCGATACGTAAGGAGGACATTATTACAAAGAAGATAAATAACATCCTAGTGGACAACTGATGCTTTATCTTCAGCGACATCTGAACTGAATTGACATTTGTCGTATCTAACCTCACTATTCGGGTTTCCCCTCGTGTGTATGGTCCATGGGAATAACATTCAAATTCTAACTAGCCAGGACACTTACGGTATGTAGAATTAAATCAGTAAGATATTTTATATAAGTATAATAAAAAATAACATCTACTTATTGTGATTTCAACTTGTAAAACGTGCTTCACCGGTCATTTAAATGCAATCATTGCAATTATAATTGTTGTTGAAATACATTCCATCTTATGGAGAAAACACTTAATCACAAAAGATGATCTACTTTTAAATCAAGAAAGTGATGCAAGATTTGAAATAAATTTTCCGTAGTATTTTTTACATCACATCTCTAGGTCACCGGACATTTGAGAAGGTTATTTAACTTTTTCCTTTATCTGAGGTGAGATGCATAAATCACGAAACGGTCGTGCTCGGCCGCCATGTTTGTACATGATCAGACGAGTCAAGCGAGTTCCTGAATATTATTTGTACTACATTATTAACTGATAGGTATTAAATCATGTTTTTATATCATTATTATTCATATTTTTGTGTTTTATAACAGTTAGAATAAAAATAGATAAAAGAATTATACATCTGAGTGATTTGAATAGCTTGAGAGTGCTGGTCCCAGCTTAGCACGGGACGAAAAATGTCGTCAGTTCAGATGGCGCTGCAGACAGAGGTAACTGAAGTGAACAGAACTTGGGGGACTGCATCGTATAGTACGAGAGCTGGCACAGGAAGTGGAGGAAGTGTGGGACTTTGTGCGACCTCATTGCTAACACTGTTGCAACGTCTTTGGTTCCCGAAATCAGTTCGTCTTGGTACATCTCACGTTGCCTCCGTGCGTATATACGCTTGTCCTTGATAAGGACCCACACAACCACATGAAGGTAAATCAATGGATAAAATTGAAGGGATGTCACAATTAATTTTTCAGGATCAACACTTTCTAAGTAAGTTTAAGACTTCAGTCACAGTGTACAACATATTTTCAAACTACCATTACTAAATGATTATCCACCATCTTATCCAACTGGAACAATGAAAACCCTCTCTTTCATGCTTTGAAAAAATATCTCTCTCTCAAAAAACGCAATTTTTGACATTCCCCTTTTTCCCCTGTGAATCCTTCATTCCGTAGTCCAAAACTTTTCCCGCCCCTTTCTCTGAACTGGAAAACTAAGCTATTACAGCAAAAAAATACTAATTACGCGGATTCCTTACTACGCATTACGTAATAAGCTGAGCACGGGTTTCAACTCATGTGAAGTTTCCTCGTTCGATTTAATATTGCAGAGGACTTACGTCACTCACCAAATCCATGTACCGTAACCACTTGGTCACGTGATTCGTAATGCCAGGCTGATAAGTCTATTGTCGCTCAATCACTGGTGGTTAGGATATTGTGTGCGTCAGAGCGACTAGGCTTAAGTACCATCCAAAAATGTTTTAAATGATCTATCCAGTGGCGATGAATTTTCATACCCTTACGGCACAAAATTTTGAATAATTTGACTAAATTAATATGGAGAAACTTTAACGGGCTCATGTTTTTTTTTAAATTCTGGTAAAAGTACTGGCGCAACATAGCGAAAATAACCTACTAAAATGAATAAACTAAATGAGTAAATATAACGAGTTAAGTTTTTCATACCTTACGGGGCAGTTTCGAGAATAATTCACCAAAAAGTGTGGAAAATTCTGTTCTGATGGAAATGGCAGCTGCATCATGTGACTGAAGACAATGCGATACTTGTCAAAGAAGTCAAACGACATTCTAAATTAATTATCAAGTTTTAAAATCACAAAATAATTGTTCTCATCCAATAGAATGAAATATTAATTAATAAGAACTACCATGGTGAATATTTCCAAGTTCCGTGAATAGTTGGCAACTTGACTTCAGTCAACGCGCACATGATATAAGTGGTAGTGCATGCGGTGAAGGAGAAAGTAAAGGAATTAATGGGCAAGACCTTATCGGTAACTTCACACATTAGTACAAATGGAAGTAGTGTGATCGATTATGCCTTCGAGTGCGAGAAAACATTGCACTGGCTAGACGATTTCTGGATTGAAGATAGGGTAGAATCACATCATATGCCAATACGCGTTAGATTAAAATCAAATATCCCGGAAAAAGAAGTTCCAAATTATATCACATAGAAAACCCATGCGTTTTAAATAGGCTGAAAGTAAAAAAGATGAACTCGAGAATTTTTGCAGGAGCTTCGAAGGTTCCTACTCAGTTATTCGCTCACACCTAGCCATAGGAAATTATAATGCAGCAGCTGAAGTAGTACAGAACGGTCTTTATAAAGCAGGTAGAAATATGAAAGTATTGGAAACAAGCAGGAGTAGACAGATGGAGACAGGTTGGTACAACGCTAATTGCGAAAAAGCTAAGATTGAAGCTGAAAACGCACTAAAATTCTTTGTTTGGCATGGGGGGAAGTCTTGCGTCAAAATTACATCAAATTACGGAAACAGTATAAAAAACCGTGTTAGAGACCAAATTAGCATGGCAAGAGGTAGAATCAATTATAATACAAAATATAATTAATACAAACAATACTAGCGATATATGGACAACTATACGAAAATTAACTCTGAAATAGTACATTATTAATCACATAGACGGGTTAAGTTGGGAAACCCACTTCTACGATCTCCTCAATACTCAAAATATAGCAGTTACTACAACAATTGAAATGAAACTTCAAGTAGCTGAATTAGATAAGAATATAGAGATAGATGAAGTAATGTTCGCGATACAGGAACATACAGCAAGGCTGCGGGATACGACGGCCTCCCACACGAATTTTTTAAAGTATTAAACCACGAAATTGCACCGGTACTTTGTGATATCTTTAACTACATGTATACAATGGGCGTATTCCCTGTTATCTGGAACACATCAATTATTTTACCAATATATAAAAGCAAAGGCAATGTAAATGACACCACTAACTATAGAGGAATTTCACTCATCAGTGTTGTACTAAAAGTTTTTTGTAAAATACTGTGTAGTAGGCTGAAAAGATGGGTTGAGAATGAAGAAAAACAATCAATTTTACAAGCAGGATTCATAACAAATAATGGCACAACAGACAATATTTTTATTCTAACCTCTCTCGCGGAACGGGCAGCAGCCGTTAAAAGAGGAAAACTATATTGCGCTTTTGTTGATTTCGAGAAAGCTTTAGACACGGTAAATAGGAATATACTTTGGACTACATTAAGAGAAAAGGGCGTATCGACGGAATTTATCACTATGTTAAAATCCATATATAGTACTGAGAGTGCATGTGTCTGTCTTTATGATGGCACCGTCACAAATATTTTCTCAGTAAATATAGGGATCAAGCAGGGTTGTGTGCTTTCTCCACTTCTTTATATTACTCATAGATGGACACGTAAGTTACGTAATATTAATTCGGATGCTCCTACAATAGGAGAAAACTATAGGCCAATACCAGGATTATTGTTCGCTGTCTATCTAGTTATCATTTCAAAAACTCAAATAGGATATCAAAATAGTCTAAACACGCTTGAAATATTTTGTGCCGAAATGCAGCTTAAAGTAAACATTAAGAAGACGAAACTATGATTTTCAAAAATGGCTGGGCGACCGGATTAAATGAAAAGTGGTCTTATCGAGGAGAAACGCTGGAAAAATGTGAAAGAACACACATATTTAGGTATAACTATAACTATGAATGTATCGTGGACCAGACACAAAGAAAAAGAAAAACGCAAAGGCTTGTGCATATTAAGTAGCATCATGCGAAGTAAAGCATGATATAGCGCCAAATCTTGCAAATAGAATGTTCAATTCAATCTTGGTACCCGGAATAGCGTACGGGGCAGAAGTATGGAGGCAGGACAAAATACCATGTTCAATTCTCGTCAAAATACATATCTCAAAAATATAATTGGTCTTGCAAAAGGCACTGGTAACAGTGGTATTCTCTGGGAATTTGGCCAGGTGCCGGTTGAACTTACACTGAAATTCTGAGCAATAAAATTCTGACTATCGATTAGGACAGAGACAAAAAAAATGCTATTGTTAGGGAATCGTATCATAATAATGGAAATGGTAAATGGAGTAGGCAAATTAGAGAAATTATCTGTAATTTAGGGCTAGAATACTTATGGCAGGGGACACATGAGAGTAGTGATAGCAAGGTAATTCAAAATAAATTATATAAAGCGTACAGACTAGAAATAGAAATGAGCAGGCTAGAAAAAAATTCAGTCATAGTTCAAACAGTTGTACTAGGTCATTGGAGACGCAACCCATACATAAACTCACTGAAATCTAAAGACGCGATCAGGTTACTGGTGGTTTCGACTAGGGGGATGGAAACTAGGAAAATTAAGAAATAATCTACATTCGATTTGTCCAATATGTGTTGAGCAGGAAGAAGATTGGATGCCTATCCTGTTACATTGTACACAAACAGAAAAATGGCGAAAAGTTTTGCAAATCGGGGGCTTTATAAACGAAAACAGAAAAATTAACTTAATGCGTCACACAATTAATATAATGCGTGACAACAGAATGTCTGTAGTGGAATCTTTGGGGCAGTTTCTAAGCTACGTAAGAGAACAAAGGGAGAAAGAAATGAAGGAGATTATATTCGTTGGGTAAAATGCAACGTGATACTGCCGGCTTTTTTGCTTTCTATGTTACAGGTTACGAAACTTCTTCCTACCTACGGGAGAAGAATGACTATTTTGTAAGTACTTTTTCTTACAGACTATTTGTAAATACTAATTTTGTAATAAATCTTATAGACTCTTGTCTTCTGTAAATACTTTTGTAAATAGTCTCTTGTAAATATATTTCCCGTGTACAGTTTTCGTGTCCTGGCCGTTGGTTTTCCGTGGTTCCCAACGGTGCTCAATGAATTATTCAGTTGCACCTATTTCAGATTTAAGAAACTATTACAGTATGTCAAAAGTTTATAGTATAAGAATAATTAATATACTATCCATGCATAACTAAATTTAATATTACGGCAGCAGGAAATAAAAATATCAACCTCTCTATACAAAATTTAGACGCAACTGAACAATTCATTGAGAGTGAATACCTGAGCATGTACCGCACAGCCAACGGCGTTAAAGGGCTTAAGAAGGCAAAGGGGATGAAGCCTCACCACATGTAATTTAAAATGTAAATATTGTAAATGAAATACCCTATTGAATTGAAAAGTACTTCATCTTATTTCGTAAGGCTCCTTATCTATCTCGTCGAAGAATAATCTAAGTGTTAAAATATATTTTAACAATAATATTATTTTAACAATTGAAACTGCTATAAAACATTGAATTAAAAATATCATGAAAATAAACAAAAAGATTTATCCAACATTACCTTCAAAAGAAAACAAAAACACATTTTTTCTTCAAACGATAAGAAAAAATATAAAATAACATCCTCACGCATCAAATAATATACACAAACATTAAATATGACACACGGCATTCACCAATTAACAAGAAAGCACGGCAAAAGGAGCAGTGGACACATTTGAGACGTAAGCTTACGCAGCTAAATGATGCAGCGTCACCGGATGTGAGGTTACGACGAGTGCGTAGGGGTCGCGTGGGTGGAAGATTCACGAAACCAAGAGAAACATAAGTTGCAGACANCAATTCCGATCAAGGGCCCATGGTCAGTGGCGGATTTAATATTTATAAAATAAATTATTTAATAAATACGTACAGTTATCCATTTATTATTACAAAGTAAATTGTAGATATTTGTGCAGTAAAAATTCGAGACTAATGAAACCAAGGTATTAATGATATTCCCGTCCAAGGAAAATCCGGAGAAAAACCCAGGTCAGGATGAGGAAATGTGAAATTTAATTTAATCATCAAGTGATTATGTGCTATATATCAGTGTTGTATTGGCGAACAAGTACTTTGAGTATGCTGAATCCTCGCGACGTCAGTGCGGTGCCTACATCTCTGCTAATTTGTAGATCTTGGAACGTCTGTTACAATTTATTGTTGAACTTTGAACAGCTTTACCACTTCGAATTAGTTTGTTACACGCCTGCTACTAATAACGTTGCAAGTATAAAGCAAGTACTAATGTTTAACAATGAGTATAGTTTTAAAGTTTGTCACGGTGTTTCAATTTTTGACATGTGTTGCTGGTATGTAGATGTAACGAGTGAAGAAGAATAAAATTGTCCGCATACAAGGTCACTTTATAACTTGCAACCCGTATCACTTTCTCAATATCCCTATTAAAGAACTTTACACACCTTTTTGTCTTGAGTTTTGCTCTGTCTTCGTGTTAGAATGTCATCTTTCTGAGACATTTCCGGACATGCGTAACTTTATGATTTTTTCCCTATTTACGTGCTACATTAACCCTATTTACGTGAAGTCCTGGGGCACTGTATGTATAATAATGGAGTCCTGTCCCTCTGGTGATGCAACGGTCAGGTTGAACGTTCATCATTATCTTAATCCAAAAACGAACTTAAGAATGATAAATGCTTTAGAAGGAGACATAATAATGATGGGAAAGGATCCTGTAGTGTTATTAAATAAAAGAAAATATTAAAACGTAATCAAAATAAGGTGAGGTTATTACTGAGAACGACAATCCAAACCTTCATAAAATTTATAATAGCAATATTGTACATGTTGTGGTTAATTTGTTGTACAATAATAAGAATTGTTTTGAAAAATAATGTTTCAGAATGAATTGGAAATGATTTAGTGAACTAATAGAGAGTGCTCATGTAACTGAAGCGAAATAATTCGCAAAAGCTGCAGAATTGCAATCTCACGCGAGAGCAATAANAGAATTGCAATCTCATGCGAGAGCAATAATTTGTATCAGGTTCCGATGTTAATTTTTATAATATTTGTTCGCGTTTCGTACGTTGCGTTGATAAGATTCAAAAAGCAGGAGGATATTTTTGGATTAAATATAGAAGATCGAATATCTGCTTTCTTGTAGCAGAAGAATAAAAAATGATAATAAACAACAGGTAAACAAATAACATGCAAGACGTAGAATAGCATTCATCATCGATGTACCCACCCAGCAGATCATAACGTTAACAAGGCAGAAATGGATTAAGTTCAAAATACATCTCAATTTGGATAGAATATAAAGATACTAGCTGATTATCTGGCTTAACCCAGAATGTTTCTTGGTCTTTGAAAAATAAAATCAATATTGTAAGATTGTAATAATTTTACTAACGGGTTTAAAAAAAACATACGTGCAACATTCTAATTTTACAAATTCATTATAATACAAATTTAATATAAAACTTGAGGGTATGCACTCCTTTGAGTTTCACCTTCTGCAGCGAGAATAACTAAATCCTTCGCTGAAACCACCCTTGAGCAAGCGACGTTCGATCGCGAGAGAAAGAAATCAGTCGAAACTTCACCAAATAACACAGTGCACCACTTCACCGTTAGAAGAGTTAGATACCCGTAACAGTGTTTTGAATTTAGTATTTTTACAAGACATTCCCTTCCTACTCCACACATGGATGTTCTAGGGCGGTTCCCCCTCCAATCACAATGGTGGNGTCTCGGTCAGAAAGAATCCACCCGCCGGTAGCCTCGTCGATCGTATTTTCGCTTCAGACGCAACACACAATGGCACCATTTCATTAATACGCTTGTAAAATCTAAACTATTCGTCCTCATTTTACGATTTAAAGACGATTCTTATTTTTGCTATATGGACAAAAAAGATCAAAAAAATATTATTTTTCTTAAACTATTCTCTTAAATTGAAGTAATTTAATAATTCACCAGTTTCTATCTTTCTTTTCTCTCGTTAAAAAATGAAAGTTAGTCAGTTTACGCATCCAAAAAGAACACAATCTTCTTGCCAAATTTGATCACGATCGATTCAGAAACTTAGTCGTCAAAAAGTGTCAGACAGACGCACGCATTTACACGTATGTATGGATTTATAAACTGAAAACTGTAGAAATTCTAACAACCATCCTACAGAAATTGCTCTTGCGAATACGTGCGTGAAAAACTATTTGGAGTTAAATCTACAACCCAATAAAATTATTTCCAAGATCCAAAAGTCTGTTAACCTAGAAACCGGCTGTATTGTTAGCACTATGCTTAAATCACCAAGCCAGGATTGGGGCATGTTAGTTAGCCCCTGAAAGCGTACGGGCTGGGTTAAAGATTCCGTAAAGAAAGTTTAAAATAATCATAACAATAACAATAACATGGTAACAAAAATTTTAAAAAACAGTAAATACACTAACAAATTAAGCTGACTAACATCGACAGTTAAAGAAATAATAATATATAAATATTAATATATTAAGTGATTACAATGATAAGAAACTCTTCAAAAATATTATGGGTTGAGGACATTCACCCTTTTAACCACACCATGTTCCTGGCATGTAATGCAAAAATTGCAAACGTGCTTACCTGGAGGACAGGCACCACCTGTAGGAAGCACTTCCTCGAACCGGGCATGGAAGTCATTCAGATGAATAACAGACAGTTCGAAAGCTACTTTAGGGGGGATTGCAAACAGTTCGGCATTGCAAACAGTTCCCACCACTACCAAAAGCAACACCACCCTCCCCACACTCGCTGCTCGATGTATCGGTGTCAGAGACATGTTAGCGACTGGCACCAAATCGTGACATAAGTCTCGAGGAAAAGCGCGAGAAGTTTGCCTTTTTTTGTTGTTATCCCACAGCCACTCGTACCGCCCCCATCGCCGTCACTATCGTATACCACCACCACCTCACTCCATTCCCACTTCCCTCACCGTCCCCACCGCCACTCGACTCCGCTCCATCACAACTCGACGAGTGAAGGTGAGAGACCGGCGGCGAAGAGCGCATTCTAGCGTTTCCCACGCGAAACTCTTGCGCTGCGGGATTGACTCGCGAAATTTAATTCGTCACATCGTAACCACATCACAATACCACACAATGCTAAAGGGACATGTACGTCGCTTTTCAATACCGCTTTGTGACGCCGCACAGTGAATATATCGAGGCGAAACCTGTCCAAAATAATTTTATCCCGTGAATTTGATGGATTATGGCGAATTATCGTTCATATGTATATAAAGGAATGTCATGTTAAGTTAAACGTATTTTTGATTCGAGAGATTATGTATCAAATCTATACAAACAATTAAAAAGAATCTCTATATAATTTTTCTTAACAGGAATAATGGACATTTGTTTGTATACGTCAAAATGATATTTCGCCATATTTCGCCATATTTCACCAAATTTACTGGATTACATTATTTTGGACAGGTTTCGCCTCGATATACTCCAGTGTGCGGAGATACGAAGAAGTGTTGAAAAGCAGCATTCACTAGCCTCAAAACAAATAATATTCAACAAATTAGAATAAGTTTAACTACTTTAAGTGACTTATTTTTAGGTTGCTTCCCAGTCACATCAGCGTAATTTTAGCATAACATACAAAGTGTTTATTACGAGTCCTAGACTTCTACACTGTAATGGTAAAAAAAGCAGTAATAATAACGTCATTCTCCAAAAGAACATGATATGCGTTTTTCTCACAATTACGTTCGACGGTTATAGTTGCAGAGCACAATATCTAAGGGGCCCTTACATAGTACACAACGAAGCGGTTAGACAGAAAGAGGAAATTTTGAACAACAAATCTTTTTTTTTTTTTTTATTTTTNAAAACGTATAGACAGCAAATGACTCATTTTATGGCCTTGTAAATTAGTTCATTCTCATTAACGTTATTATTTATGACGATCGCGTTAAAATATTCAAATTATTTGCCACAATTATTATGTACTGTGTGTTCTTAATGTATTTTAATGCTTAATATTCAGGTGGTAAAAAATAAAATAAATTTATTGTCAAAAAACAGTTCAAACTGCTTATGACCACGTGGAGAACAACAAACTAATTTTACTCTCCGGAAGTAAACAAAGAACCATCCCATCAATTCCGATCAAGGGCCCTAAGGCAGAGGCGGATTCAAACATTTCAGCAAAAAAATCCTAGATAAGATAAAAAATTAGCTGCGAGTTATAATACTGATAAAATGTCAATATGTTTGTAATTTAACACAAAAAATTTACATGTACAAATTATTATCGAACTATAGATTATTC
>NNCF01127805.1:126329-142874 GCA_002313205.1 Laupala kohalensis
TTTTGAAATATTAACATTTTCAAGCATTTTGCTAGCCGGAAATTCCTAAGGAGATTAAGGGCCGGGCCCGTCGCCGCCAAATAAGGAAAAATATCCGCCTCTAAGCCTTTCCGTTTATTGTGTAGAGGCTGAACAATTCCCATCTACTTCAGAAAACTGAGATGAACGCCCTCAGAAGAAAAGTGAGTGTGGAGGGAATATTCCAAATGGTCGCCAAAAATAATGGTCAGCCAAAAGGGACGCAGTATTCTCAGAAGCTGAGGGGTGACCAAGCTGATGTAGAGTGCTCAGTACAGTAGCGAGGGTGTAGTCACGTGACCTCCGCTCCTGTATATATTGGGAGGATTGCAGATCCTAAGTGACTTTCAGACCTTTCTGCGGAAGTGTATGGAAGTACGCAGGTTATTTGAAATGTAACTTGGATAGTTTTGGTCGTCAGACCACTGAGAATTGCTGCGGTAATTCTATTACATTGCTATTAGGCGCGAATGACGTAACTTGGAACAGTTAGTTATTTCGGGATAGCAACTTGGAAACTTTTGAGATTTGGATAATCTGGGTAGATTTCCGAGTTAATTCATAACACCAGTATCTATATCTGTGTGTAATTGTTGCTTTCAGATAGCAATAACTCTGTAATAACAAATTCAAACTTGTATTTATGATTTGAGAGTTTGTCTACATTTGTAAATATTCAGATCTCTATTTAATTTGAATTAAATATTTTATTGTTATTACACGTGTGTTTGATTGCTTGGGGAAACCAAGCTGGTGGCAGCGAACTCTACCATAAAGGTTGTGGTTTATGGTTGAATCCCGCTTCTACCCAAAAAATACGCACATCGCATCTGGGCTTGCGGAGTGTTGTAACAGGTGAACCTGGTAAGCATCCGACTGACGTAGCACCCGGCGTGAGATGCTGCACGAGAAGCAAACATTTTATTATTTAAAAAAATAATATTACAATCAAACACCACAGTATTGAAGTGATCTCTGACAGTATTTCATCGTCAAAAATATGTACAGAAATTTTAGTCTCCCTATTTTTGACTATTCTAAATTATTTAAAAAAGAGACGTGCGAAGAGTTGTTAATTTGTATATAAAAATGTTGTTCTCTAATACGAAAGGCATAAATTTTCTTTCGTAAAATTTTCATATTTATTTACGTGTTTTAAAAAACGGTTTTAAATGGTACGTTTTCATTATTTTTTTAAAACAACATTTCCATTTCGCCTAAACAGCAGTTGTAGGAAACTATAGAATGTCTAGGTATTTTATATAACGCCTAGGTAAAGTAAACAATGAATTATCATATTTTACACTTCGCCTAAAACGCCCGGCGTACTTCAAAATGCCAAAGTATGCCGGCGTTTCATGCAACAGGTAAAATAGAAAATTAGTAGATATTTCATACTTTGTCGTAACGTGGTCTAAATGTGCGTACATTTTTGTAACATTTACAATGTTTAAATTATAAAACATTATTGTAAATGTATATATTTTTTCCGTGTACTGGAGAAGATATGTGATAACGTTTGGACAGGTGAAAAAGGCGACGAGCCGGGAATCGAACTCGGGACTCCCGCTTTAATCGCAGGGGTGTTAACCATTACACCACCCGTTTGCCTTCCACAACTGTACACCATTTCCACCCAGATCTAAACCCTAAACTTATCTCCTGTATGGGGATGTGTCTCAGGTCTTCCGGGGTTCAGGCCTGGATGGAAATGGTGTACAGTTGTGGAAGGCGATCGGGTGGTGTAGTGGCTAACACCCCTGCGATCAAAGCAGGAGTCCCGAGTTCGATTCCCGGCTCGTCGCCATTTTCACCTAACCGAAAGTTATCACAATATTGTAAATGACTGCCATTATTGTCAATGTGATTCAATTAGATAAATTTTGTTAAAACAGTTTAATTAAAAATTTCTTCAAATTCGACTGCGAAGTACATTTCATAAGAAGTTCTCTTTCGGTACAATAAAATAAATTTTTCTTAATATATAAAGGTTCTTGTAAATTAGTAAATTCTTGAAAAAGGAATAGAAACGTAAAAAAACGCTAAAAACCACCAATTCTCACTCCTGGGGAACTAAAATGAACTGTTAACATTCTCGGGAATATTTCCATTTTTATGTTCCCTCCCACAGGCAGAGGAGCACCGAGGATTTATTTTTGGAGATGGGGGATTCTTGTTTTTCAGGCGGAAGTTTCGGAGAATGATTACAGGGGGTGTGGTGGACACACATGGAAAAAATTTACCTCACAAACGCTTTTCAATGGCCCCTTTTATATGAAATTAATTTTTATAAAATTTTCCCGTTTGTCAAATATTATTATATATTACCAACGTAATGACACCGTAGTTATAAAATCATCTACACATATCTGCAGAAACAACTAACGATTCACTCATTTCTTAACAATGAATTACATTCGTTTAAAACGAACAATTGAAAAAATCAAAATCTCATGTTGTAGAATAATTTTTAAATTTGTGGTATGAAATTTGTGCCCCTTGAACGTCCGCCGTAGATGCGCGCCTGCTTACAGGGGTTCGTTTCACCGAAGTATAAATTAGTAACTAACAAGTAAATTTTCACAAGTTAGTAAAATTATCCAATTAGCGATTCACAAATGTACTCTTGTAAACTTGTAAAATTGTAAGAATCCACTTGCACTTACAAGTGATTTAATTGTAACCCACTAACATTGTTAGATTAGTAACAATTGTAGCAGAAAAACTTGTAAAATGCACTTGCTACCAAAGAGGGATTTCTTACCTAGCTACAAACGGAGATTAACTGTTACAAGTGTTATTTTATTAATATGCGGGAATCAAATTCTTCCTCGGGAGGTGAAAATGAGCTGTACCTTCATGAACAATAACATAGGAAAACGTTCAGGGAAAGCGTGAACTTTACTTTTGTCAGTGAACGAATTAAACGAACGCTCTAGAATGACTGTAAAGCTGGAGGGAAAAGATGGACATATTACGAAAACATTATGAGAAAAGAACCATATTTATTTTACTACATATTTTCATTTTGTTATTTGTCATTATTTATTATAGTTACCATGATGCCGTTTGGAAAGTTATTGCTGATAAGTTTGAAATATTTTACACAATACGTCAAAAACGAACATTTTCTGTACTATATCTCCCATAACGTATAGTAACGAATACTTTTATAATAAATTTAATAATATTAAATTTAATAATAATAAATTTATTGTCAAAGAAGCAGTACAAACTGCGTATGACCAGTGGAGGATAATAAACTAATTTACTCTCCGGAAGCAAGCAAGGGACCATCCCATCAATTTCGATCAAGGGCTCTAAGGCAGAGGCGGATTCAAAAATTTCAGCAAAAATTCCTAGATAAGATAAAAAGTTAGCTGCGAGTTATAATACTAATAGAATGACAATATGTTTGTAACTTAACATAAAAAATTATTTTACATGTACAAATTATTATCGAACTATAGATTATTCTGAGTATAGTATTTAAAAATCATAAGAATTGAAATAACACTAAATTCACGATTTATTATTACAATAAACACGCACCTAGACGAAGCCTAGAGAACCTGTATAAGAAATCCGCCTCTACCCGAAGGAAAATCGGAGGAAAACCCGGGCCAGGATGGGGTTTTTAAATGCCAAATTTGACATTACGTAACGCAGAATCAAACGAGAAAGGGCTTTTTGGACTGTCCGCAAATACTTGTTACTGACAAGTGTGAAGATACTGCACTTGTTACCGACAAGTACTTGTTTCTGACAAGTTAGCGAAATCTTTGTGAAACGATTGTAATTAACTACTTGTTATTACACGTATTGTTCGTAACAACTTGTTATGAACAACACTTCTACTTTTCCAGACCGGGACCCAGATAGCATTTCTGGCCCGGGATAAATCGTTGTATGGATTGACGTTTCCGAGCACAAACGCGACAGAACGTCAGATGTCATGCTTCGCCACGCACCGCTAGATTGCGTTGGAGTCAAGGGCGTTTTCGGCGGGAAATGGTACGTCACCAACGAAAAAGCAAGGTCGCATTGTTCCTGACCGAATGATAAATCCGTAGTGACTGCGTAACGGGCCAATCACGTGCCACGATTCATTATTTTAAATAAATGGATTTTATCCTATTTCAGTGATTATCTATATTCTCTGTAGTCCCATCCTGGCCCGCATTTTTCTCCGGTTTTCCTCCGGGTAGCGGCGGTTTTTCCTTGAGCGGGAATTTTCCTTAAGGAATTTTACTGGAGAACTCTTAAATATATGCTCAAAATCAGTCTGTTTCAATATCCAACTTCTTAATTCTTCAGAAAAAATCCTTCAAATATTGAAATTTGTAATATAAGTTGGTTCAAGTGCAAATGTTTTAGAAGCCAGAAATGAATACTATTTCAAGATACGAGTTTTTGTTGGCCTAGATATTACATCAGTTCTTGAATTGCGAAGAATAGTTGTGTTACTTCCAATAGTAGCTCAGCTCTTCTATTACGTCCAGTCCTAGATAAAAAATCTCCTAGACTTCGTAAACATACATGTGACGTAGCGGTAGAATATTTGATCGTGGAAACAATGGATATGAAGGTTCCCAAAAATCTGAATTTGTTATTGGTCTTATAAAATATTTCTGCACAACAATTATATCTTGTAAGTTTGTAAGGTATGTGCTTCTCCAACAAGAAATAGCGTAATCCATCCTACTGTGTGCAAGTGAAAAGTATAGCATACGAAGTACACCAGGTGTATATAATTTTTTGAGGAAATTTAAGTCAGCTATTTAATATTGATTTTAGCACTTTTAAATGTAATGTCTAATAGATTTTCCTACCCAAACAAACGCCCAGGCAATTAACATTATTCCTTTCCTTAATTATAACACATCGCACAGCACATGTATCCTCCAGCATCAAACAGTGTGAGCATTTGAATGTAATTGTTCTTCCCCTCGCAAACTAAAAAATATACAAATCAACATAGCTTTTTTTCAGAATCAAAATCGTCTTGTTTGCTAAGAACCAACGTTTCAATAAGTATAGATCTCAGTTCATTGAATGCTGTATTTCCTCTCTCGACAAATTTATGTAGCATAGTGCCGCATCGTCTGCAAAATATGTAAGTGCACCATTCAAATCCACACTGCACAAATACTTAATGAATATTACATAAGATTGGTTCTAGGACTGAAACTTGTGGTGCGCCATGTTCGATGTCTCCAATTCTGACCGTCTATCCTAGCTCTGCTTGCTATTTGTAAGATAATTCGCAAACCATTTAAACACGACACCTCCCTTATGCCACAAGAAGACATTTTCGTTATAATATAGATTGGTTTACTGCATGAAATGCCTTCTGAATATCTAAGAATAGACCACTTTTTTACCAGAGTTTAATATCATTCTCTATTAAATTAATAAAATACAACAATAGTTGGATATCGTTGTTGGATATCGGTGAGACGATACTAGTATTCATTTTTAAGAATAAATGAAAGATGTGATTTTGTCTACTAGTAAAATATTTATTCAGATAGTACTTTCGCCAGCTTAGCGGGCATCTTCTGTCTAAAATAAAACGAAATACAAAAAATATAAAATAATGTAAAATACAGGAATTTATTGTTAAGTTTATGAACATTTGAAGTTCGTTAAAAATATGAAAATTTGTTAAAATAATAAAAATTTGAAATTAATTAAAATATAATACAAATTTTTAATGTATTGGAAACAGAGCAACAAATTAATGTAGAATGAATCTGTGAATAAGAGATAAAAGCTACAACTAAATGAAAATATAAATATAAATTCATTTAGTCTTAAAAATTCAACAATGCTGTTTCTGTGCTTAATCCAATCCTAAAACCAAAGTCTCCAGGGTCTGTAATTAGATAGATCATAATCGTAAGTACACGAAAAAATATAGTGGATATTAATTTGTGTAATTCTTGTTTGTATGAATTAAGCAAGTGTAATATTATAGAATTCAATTATATATATATATATACATACACACTCTTTTCCAATTATAAATACACCCCTATACAATCGTTTGGTTGATAAGCCGCGAAAATGAAGTAAATAATCAATTGTCTATTTATTTAATTTCAAAAAGCTTTTAGTATTAAGAATTAGGGCTCTAATGACCTTGACGAGTCCTAAAGCCCCACACACAAAAAAGAATTAAGAATTGAAGAAGAAGAATTGAAGGTTAATTACCTGTTTCTAACAAAAAACGTTTTCCTAATTACAAATTTAAAAAACATGTCACCATAACGATACCTGCATGAAAACCTTTTTTCCTAATTTCTCGATCTAGAGAACGGGGAACAAAGTGAGTCTGAGGAAATAGATCGCCCTGTAGAACTTCCCCACTCGGATGAAGGCCTAGTTGGCCCAAGCAGAGACAAATTTATTTCGGAGGGACCAGAGACCTCGCAAAAACTTTATTTATATTAAATATGAATATTGTTTAAATATTTCAAATTTCTTTAATTGTATAATTCCACTTATTGGTTAATGAATGATACTTTGCACACATAAAATAGTTTCATCGCAATTTACAAAATAATTCGGTAGGAGTCCGTACTCCGGAGCTGCCACTGACTGCTCAAACGCAAATAGTGCCCACACTATTACTCTAATCGAAAACTAGTGCATAAAGCATCCTCGAGGTTAGAGTTACTTTCCCTGTCTTTCTGAAGTGACGACACAATTCGCGGAAATAAGCGAAAGGGGGCGGAGGAACTGACGTGTCTTCACTGATTTATTTCATGCACTCCGCCCATCAACAGTCAAATCTTAACGAGGACATGAGAATGGCTTCACCATTATCAGGGGGGTCGGGGGAGAAAAGAAAAACTTAGTGTGCTCCACAATATAAGACATTCAGGACACTGTATGTTACATTTCTTTAGACATACAGGGGAAAAAAATCAAATCTAAAACGAGTTTGCCACAACATGTATATATTTTTGATATTATAAGAAAAAATTCAAAACTTCTATTCTGTCTTCTAAAGGTTTTTGATGAAAACATAGCTGATAAAACAAACAAAAATTAATTATAGATTCACGATCTATATATCACATTTCAAAACTAGCTGATCAAATACTGTCATTTTACACAAATTTTTGTTAACGTAAATTAATTTTCGAAATTTCTTTCGAATTGAAGTGTTTGAATACATCTGGAGGTTATTCAAATCTAAGGTCTTTGTAGATTCCTCTCCTACAATTCTAAATCGTAGCGAAAACATTTTTCAATAATACCTAAAGTTTGTCTCTTCTATGGAATGTAATAAATATTATCAACATTGTAAAATACTAAAACGTCTAAGTATATATTTAGCAGAGCAATCAATCTGTTCAAGACTGTTCGATCAAAATTCAATGTAGAATGGTTCCATTACGAAAACTGTTCACGAGTTCCAGAATATACCGTCACATTAAATATTATCTGGGATAAGTTGATATTCCCATACTGATTAATAATATCAGTCACATAAATAAACGTATAAATATGTTTATGTATGGATGTTCGACCTTCAACTACGCCCCACTTCAACTTACGCCCCACCGGTGGCGCAGGTGGTAGTGTTGTCTCTTCTCACCAAGTCGTCCCGGGTTCGATTTACTCGATGGGGATGTTCGATTCCAGAAAATTGTAGCTTTTTATATTAATGTCCCAGTTCATATAGCTGTGACTACTGAAAAGATAACCTTCCTTCCTCTATCCAGTTTCTCCTAGTATCAATAACTAACCACTTCTACTAACCCCTCCACGTGGGACGAGTAGTTGGTAAACCCAGCTAAACGGTCCATCTACTGACAATGACCCACCACCCAACTCCTAACTCCTATCGCTCCATGTAGGTAATAGCACGCTACATTTCCCATTTACTATACAAAACTACTAGCTATAACACTTTAACAGAAGTCTATAAAAGCATGTGGGAAGTTAGTTTGCAAAATGTATTTAATGATCATTTAATGGAAGGTGGAAGGACATGGAATGGACATTTAATGAAATGAACAATGGAAGGTTCAAACACAGATCGATAGAAAATAGATGACATGCCTCTCTACCACAAAGAAAGACAGAATTTGAAACACTGAACTTGGTGGTAAACCGAATACTGTATCAACCCACAAATTGATAGTTAAAGGCAGCACTGTTCAACTTATCTTCTCTGAACATTCTCGATCGACGGGGGCGGCACGGAATTTGCCAAAATGTTGCTCAACGATTAAAAACTAATCGTATCAATTTATTTGCAATGCGATATTTCTTCAATTTTTTCAAGCTGGAAAAATTGAACATTGTAATTATTTCTTTTTTAAGTATTTTTTATTTAGTATTATAAAACAATGTATTCAGATTATGTACGACGGGCTAATTCCGAACTCAATGTTCTATTTTCTCTCACCGGATATGTTACGTCAAATATCAATTACGACACGAAGTCGTACCCCCAAAGTTTTCATGTAAAATGTACGATAACTCGTAGGCCACCAGTTGGTCAGCTTGTTTAAGGTAAGTTCTGTCAAAAAACCTTCTACATCAGTTGTAAGAATTGCAAAATTCTTTAGATTTTTAAGTCCTCTTGAACATGCCTTTTTTTCAGTTTAACTTCGGTTCTGTAGTGAGCACTCAAGTTGTTAGACGGAAGATTACACGCTTATCAATATTAATTATCTATTATTTTATCACAACGATGAAAAGATGAATTATTTGTTCAGGGAGTTAACCTATTAGTCCCCCACGTGATCAATCAAGGTTTTAAAAGCTTTTTTAGAAATTATCTAACTCTTAGAGAAACGATTAGTCTTTTCTCAATAGATAATGAATCAATGGTTGGATATAGTTGTCCACTATTCCTTCAAAATCACTGATAAGCAAAATTCTTTCAGTTGAAAAATCGATCATTGTCGCTCTTCTTTCATTATCTATTTTGCTTATCGACTAATTTTTAGGTTTTGCGAAACTTGAGGCGTTTGTGATGGGCGGTTAGGCAAACGATATGTTCCTTATCAAAAATTCAGAAATATTAATTACCAACGAATTGTGTTGTCATCTTAAATAAATAAATATATAATAAATAAACTTTATTGTCAAAAAAAGCAGGTACAAACTGCGTGTGACCACGTGGAGGACAACAAACTAATTTACTCTCCGGAAGCAAGCAAGGGATCATCCCATCAATTCCGATCAAGGACCCGATCAATTCTGAGGCGGATTTAACATTTCAGCATACTCCTAATGATAAAAAAATAAATCGATACGTTTTGTAGCATTAACAAATACCAACAAATATTGTATTTAATAAAATATAGTAAAGTCATTTCACAAGTACGTATTATTATCAAGCTATAAATCATTCGGAAAGTATTGTTGATAATTCGTAACTATTAAATAACACTAAATTCGCTAATAATTATATCAATTGATGTCGTCTCTAGGCAAGAGTCTAGCGAGTCTTTATAAAATATCCGCCTCTACCCGAAGGGAAACCTGAAAAAAATCCGGGCCAGAATGGGGCTACAGAATTAATGTACACAACCGTGCTGGGGTTAAGTATATATAATACTAAATTTATATGAATAATAAGACATAATACTAGCATGCAGGAAAATAGTGTTGAAATTGTTGTCATATTATTTTGAAAGTACTATAATAATATAAGCTTGTTTGTCCGGGACAAACCGCATCTTAGTAGATGTAACTACCAACGTTTCGGCCATCGTGCTGTGGCCTTCTTCAGGGTAATGTCAGAGTCGTACAGACCTAAGTCGCTGTCGTGCTCTGGGTCTGTACGACTCTGACATTACCCTGAAGAAAGCCACAGCACGATGGCCGAAACGTTGGTACTTACATCTACTAAGACGCGGTTTTTCCCGGACAAACTAGCTTATATTGACTCCGGCCGCGGAAGCTTACGTTTATACTATAATAATGGAGTGATAAAAATACAAGACGGTTTTAATTTGTATTAAAATCAATAAATTATTTTACAGTGTAGAACACTGGTGCAGAAGGTAGCTTTTAACCGCGGATTTGAAGAGATTCAATTTCATAATATCTTTTATATATTTGGGCACGGAATAGTATAGAACTATTCCCGAATGAAACGGTCCATTTTGGCAAAACGCGGTTGACACTCTCGGACGATGAACATTATTCCTATTGAGAGTACTGTGTTCGTGAACAAAACTGTTTTGTATGAAACAAGGGTGGTGCTTCAGTAATTCGGTCTTAACAAACACATAAACAGTCTCATAAATATAAATGCAGGGAAGTGTTAAGATATTTAATTCCTTGAATAAAGGTTTACAAGTGTTTCAGGGGTGAAACTATCCGAACTATCCTCTTATGAATTCTGAAAGTGTGAATACTCTGACCGGAATTGCCCCAGAAGGTGATGCCGTAACGTAAATGGGAGTAAATGTTTGCAAAATATGCGCAACAGGAAATATGTGGACTAACTACGTTAACTAAGATTCGTAATACGTAACACAATTTACTTACTACAATGTACGGTTCTCCATACAGTGCAACATAATTTATAGGTTTTGAGAAACTTGAGGAGTTTATAATGGATGGATAGGCAAACGGATATGTTCCTCATCAAAAATTCAGAAATATTAATTTTCAATAAATTGTGTTGTCAACTTTAATATGTACGGTTCTCGATACAGTGCAACATGTGGATAAACTGATACAGTGAACTATTACACATCAACCTGAAGTGAAAATAATATAAAATATAAGGCAGTTGGGATACAAGAGACCACTAGAGACTTATTTATTTATTCGTGTAAACGTAGCGGGGCGTCAAAAATTATACTTTCGGGAGAGATATCTCAATCTTTTATGGAAGGCAAAATGGAGACGATTTACGAAAAACCCACGAAAAACCCATCGTTTCGTGTCCGCCATTAGGTTGGCAAAAGCAAAACGGCGTCCGAGAGGAAGAGAGAGCCTTGGATTAGTAATCTGCCGAGTGCTCAAAGCAGCACCTTGTGGTCGTCCTTTCTTCCTCACAGGGTCATAGGGGCAACCTCGCAGCTTTGCAGCAATGAGCGTTTCCGCGGGAAGGTCTCCATTGACAAGTGCACGTGTTTGTGTTCACATATGCCACCGCTATGATCCGAGAACACGAAAAATATTTGACGTATTCACAAATATCACAAACAGGACTGAACGAGCAAATAATCATGCCAAATATGTTTCCCTACAGCAGTGATGGGCGGGTGTATTTGATATAATTCGAGAAATATTTCGTTATTCCATCACATAGAAATGTTCCAATCCACATTAAAGAAATTATGGAGCAAAAAAGTCACGATATAGACTAAAGAACTAGAATATCAACAATCTCGATCGCGCGCGCTCTATCACGGCTTCCTACAATTACCAGGCTAGTGTCTAACGCTTGACAACACTGCTCTTGTAGGCCGATCGGCCGTCCAAAGAGAAGTTACAAGAGCAAACACGTTCATATATTTTTAGTCGTCAATATCATAGAAGCTAAAATAATATAGCGTGACCACAATAAATAAATAATTACTTTAAGTTTAGATTCATTTGGCAGGAAGAATATGAATGTGTAAGCAATCCATTCGCAGAAATAAAGATAACGCATTTAACCAAGCCGATCAACGGTACACCGTTGCTCCACAATGCATGTTCCAGCCTGGTAATTGCAGGAAGCCTTGGTTCTACTGAGCGAAACGTGGCAAATCGAGTGTGAGCGGTTCAAGCAAATATTTGTCTTGAGTCCTTTGATGTGCGACTAAAAGTCGACAAGAGGACGGATACAGGTGTTCGCGTATTTGCCAATTTGCCACTATAGAGCAAGTACAACAAGTGAGACAAATAGCCCCTCTACACTTGGCTGTGTGGGCAAATACACAAACACGCAACGCCAAGTGAAGTGCCGGCATTACGGCTAATTTGATGAACAAAACAGGACATCCACATGCTGCCGTTACCATGACGACGGATTTTATTTATTTATTTATTTCGTGGGGCTTTATGGCTCGTCGACATCGAGGTCATTGGAGCCCTAGAAACTTGTACAGGTAGGGAAAATGCAGTTACGCACTAAGGAGAGCCAACATGACTCTCCCCGCATATGGGACTCGCCGAATGACTCCCACTAAAAAGATATCTCAAAACATACCAAAAACATATCTCAAAAATTACAGCATACCAAAACATATCTCAAAACAAAAAATCAAAACATTGAGGACAAAAAATGAGGGGGGGGACCAAAAACGAGGAAAATGAAAGATACCCTAGCCCTAATAGCGTCGGGATCGAAAAGACCCTTCCGGGTGACCAAGGAAGGTCTGGAAAGAGAAAGGAAGGAGCCCAGCACAAGTAAGTGGAAGTAAAGCCAGACACAGCTCGGGGCCCTGTGTTTGCCAAACACGTGCTTACTAGATGTTAGTCCCCTGGGAGTCAAGAGAACGGAGTCAAGTGAACTCGTAAAGGAGTAAATACTTGATAGAAAGAGCAAAAGTTATGTTCTTGTAACGTGGGAATGTTAAATATACGAAAATAAGGGAAAGAGTTATTTAAAGCAGCGCTGTCCAACAGGCGATCTGTGAAATTATTTTGTGGCCTGAGTTAAAATTCAGTTGAAACCAAATTTTCCCCCAAACGTTGGGGTGTACAAGTTCATGTTATAAATCTATGCTATTAGAGTTAATATTTTACGGAGCTTGTTCAATGAGACAAAATAGAAAATTGTGTTTCGAATTATCCCGTCAATACAATACGAAAATATTGTACTATAATACTAAATTAAAAAATATATTTTTAAAATAAAGAAATATTTTTATAATTTTTTTCAACTTGAAATAATAAAAAAATGATGAAAATCAAAATATCTCATTACAAACAAATAAACATANAATTATATTAATAATATTATATTCATAATATGAGTTAATTTTCAGTCGGACAATATTTCGCCAAACCCCATCCAGTGCCGGACCGATCGATCTTACGCGTATAGAAAATATCCCGCGAGCTAAAATTAGTTGGTAGAGCCGACTTAAGTCTGAAAAAGATGTTTTCAATACATACAACAAGAGATTACTAATTAATGACAAAGAGAAAGATGGAATCTACAGTTATGTCATTCTGAATCTCTTCTTTTCCATTGGTGATAAAATGTCTAGTGGAAAAGGACTCCAGTTTTAATTTTTAATTATTGGGAGAGGAAGCCCGCCATAAAATCTGACGACAGAGCCAATAGATTGATGTGGGGGAAGGGAACCTGGTACTAGTGCCTGCTCCAATTGTAGAGACTTTATATGAACCGAAATACTTATGGGTACAATTTATAGAATTGGGTTATTTTCTAAATTATAAAGATAAATTAAATAATTCTAAGAATAATTATTCACTCAATGGTTTTAATAATAAGTTATTAATTTTACACGACATTGTAAGTCATAATGAATTTCATGTCTTTATATGAACTTTATGTACACACGTTGCCCTTATCCTAACCGTTGGTTATCTGTGGTGCTCAACAAATAGTGCTCAACAAACATGCCATTTGCCATAATATTAATTTTTTGTTCTCGTATTCCCGGTAATTAACTTTACCAAAACTTGATAACATTGGAATATATTGCTATAATGTACACGATCATTGTAATAAGCACGAACGGCACAACTGGCAAGTTCCTACAGAGTGAACGCCAGGTTATTGAAAGCCAGGTAAACAGCCCACGGCAACTACAGCGTCGAAGTACAGGCGAACGGGTCATCAGCCCCTCTAATATACGCTTTATTATAATTCTATTGTAAGTTGCAAAGAACAGCCTTTTTTCAATTTAAATAAATATAAACTTGGTAAATTTTTAAAATTTAAAGTATGTTACTGGGTAGAACTTTTTATTTTCATTTTCAGAAAACCTGGTCTCCCGAGCTCTGCAATTTTCCGTTCGCAATTAGGGGTACTTCTAGATGAACGTTTGGAATAACAATTTTTGTTCCAAGGAAAATAAGAATTATGGATTCGATTTCTGTTTCGGTCCTGGACTCCGTATTTTCCACCAGTCTTATTTGAGTCACCATAATTTCTCGGGGCACGAGGTTATAAGGGAAGAGAAATAACAAAGTGTCTATTATGTGTGAACACCGCATCAACATATTTCCTCCTTCCTATAATTATATTATACCTACGATTGACACAACAAAGTTACCGCGAGATAACCACGTGCCACGGCAGTTACTTATTTGAGAGCACAGAGAACCTAGCGATAATTAAGAGAAGTAATTGGAGACAGTCAGGCACCAGACGCTCGTGTGTCAAGGCGAAGCGCTCTTGATTTCCTAGTAGGTCTAAACCTTTTCATTTACCATGTAATTGACAGCGGAAGATTTTTAAGAAATAATTGAAAAAAAAAACGTTTTCCATTGAAAATCATATCTGGAAATTAATCTGGATATTTCCAGAAATTTGTGTTTCAAGTCGGAATTTTTATTCAATGTTATTTATATTATTGTTATTATTAGTATTTTATTTTGCATTTCAAAATGTTAAAATTATTGATGAAATGTATGAATGATATGAGTGTTTTAAATATATTTATGCATGAAAGCTATATACTTATTTTAACAAATAGAGAAAATGAGTCTAACCACGTTGAGAAAAATGAATACCTTGACTGTAAGGGACTTACAATATGAGAGTCCAGGAATTTTAGAGAACCTAAAATGGGGCACGACATTTTCATTACACAAATTTGCAAACACTGGTATCGCCAAATTACCACCGAGGTCACGTGAACACGCCGTCGAAATCCGAAGCAACCGACGAAAATCCAGACATATTTCGCGAAGAATTCAACGAACATCGAAACAGGTTGTAAGTCAAAACCGACATGTTGCTGTAATGGTACAGTTAAAAAATACACAGATAGCGTACAGTAAAAGAAAAGAGAAATGGTAAGAACATTAATATAAAATAGCAAGAACATAAGGTTACACAAATTTCGTTAATCACTTTAATATACCTAGGTTGACAAAATCAAATTTTTCTAAAAATATTTTATGACCAATAGTTTAGATGTGATGAAGCATACATAACATTTTTTTAATTTAAAGATGTAGATTAAGAATATTTGAACATTGAAAAATAATTCTGAATTCATGAAAGATAAGGGAAATGAGTTCACTAGGTCTCATCAATCCAATTGCACAATCCAATGCACTTATCTCATACAAGTTCATGAAATCATTTTGAGGATATCTTTGTTTTCTAGGTAGGTGGTCTTTTGACAATCCGACCCAAATTCTGATGCAATTAACCCAAATGATCGAAATACTGATAGAGCTAAGCAGAAGTCATAGAAGTGAATCAAATAGTATTCTTCAACTTTTTGGAAAAAAAATAAAAATAATAAAATATAAAATGCTATAAAATTTTCTAAATCGTTGAAACAAAAAGTACTTGTGAGTTTGAAGTGTCTAGTTTCATGCAACGAAAAAGAAATATTTTGAAGAAGATAGAAACGTATTCATTTTTTACTCGACATGATACGGTAATATTTTACGAAAAGCGAAGTTCATAACCATTATAAGCACAACACAATTGATTTTGTTAATTAATTTTATCCATGTACTCTTTTGAACAGTAGATTTTTCAAACAAAATTTAAAAATAGAAAATTTAGATTAAAAAACAATACATTTATACACTTTTTAACAGACCTTATTTGTAACACAATTTTGTGGTATCATAAGGAGATAAATACTTCCAAAATCGTTCTGTGGAACCCACACACACACACAAGATATTATACTTTTTTCGACAAAATTATTATTTTAGTCTTCATTGAATTCAATACTGTTAATTTTTTTCTGAAAGTTTTAAAATATCTCGTTACAATATTGAGTCTTTAAAAACGAATTATAAATGTCTTTCACTAAAAATGACATTTATTCATATGTTTTAAATTATTTACATATTAATTAAAGTTTTATTATAAATTCGAAAACGAAAAATTTGTATAATTTATTTTTATGGGGAATTCACTAGTGTATGGCTATTACTTAATAGAACTTCTCTTGACTTGAAAACAATATGAAAATAGCTCTACCAAATATTTAATAAATTGAGAAACCAAAATGAAAGGCCAAGGAAACATCCATTACAAACACACCCGCATTTAAAAATCTGAGCAGGAACTTAATATCTTCACACAGTTCACAGATGTTGCAAGACCTCTCCACGTGCCAACAGAGGTGGGAAGGAAGTATGTTTCTGTCATAATATATCGTCAAACAAACTAGGTCCAAATTATCTGAATTTATCTAACACGTGTGGGAACTTGTTTTTTGTGTCGAGGGTCGCGCTGACAATAAAATGACTGTTTGTAGAGTGCTTTTTTATTTAATGTTTGTTTTAAAGAAATATTAATAATAATCCCAGAGAACATAAAAATTATTGTGTAAAATATGTATAAGAGACAGGTATTTGATATAATTCAAGAAATATTTCTTGTTT
>NNCF01127805.1:146146-164751 GCA_002313205.1 Laupala kohalensis
CTCTATCCACTGAGCCACGCTGACTCCAGTCTCCTCCCTCATTACTTTTCTTTTATCGCGAGTACTGTAATGAAGCTCAAGTGGAGTCGTTTTGATTCCTCCCCATATTCAAGAACACATACTTTTCAGATTACTTAAAACAAATTCGAAAATGAAATTTGAGTTATATTAAATAATTAACCCAACAATTTTTTTTACTGCTGTGAGGAACTTTTAAAACATAAGTTCAAATATAGGTGTTTATATTACTTTATGTGATTAATTTGGAGATCCATCGGGATGAGACACGGGGCGGAAAGCCCGGAACCCCCAGCCAAGAATCACGACCATCCATCCAGCAACTCAAAGCTCTACATGCTTTGTCACTCCAGACCAATAAGCAAGGACCCTCCCAAATCTTTTGTAAATTGTCATGGAAGTATTTATACCGTATAAGATATTAATCTACAGTTTCAGAATTCATTAATGACATAAATTAAGCAATTCCAGTAATTTGAACTTTTTTTAAAAATTGCTTTAAATTTAACATTGATTAAGATTTGTAGAGACTTCTGGGGTGCCTCCGAAATAAATCTCTGGTCGCAAATCTTAGTCAGACAAACATCTTTTGCCAAGAAAACTAAGAACAAAAGTGTAAAACGGATCAGTCTCGCACTTCCTGGGAAATTACGTATCTATAGCGCTGAACTAGAAGTAATTCGTTTCATTTGCGCGATGCGGGCTGTTGTCCTCGCCCCACGCCCATGATGACGAGCACGCGTAATTGACGAGTCCGCAAGGCCCATTCGAGAATAGCAGAGGACCTTCTACAATGCTTCAAAAGCTTCAATGTCATTTACGGTTGAAGTGATACGAGGAATTGATTGAAAAGGAGTGGAGGTGTTTGTCATCCATAATCTCGAAAACCATGGGATTTTGTAGACTTATAGCCTTACACTTATCCATTTCACATTCTCCATATCCAAAGCTAATTCCTTCATTTGGACTTTGTCTTTATAAGTAAATTGTGCAATGACTTATGAAACTTGAATAAAATGAATTAATATATGCTTGAATTAAAATATTTTATTACTATATATATATATATATATATATATATATATATATATATATATATATATATATATATATATATANTTTCATAAAGGAGAGTTAGATTTTCAAAATTTACGCGATGCAATAACGGATGAAATTCCAATAGGTTACAAATTTAAGTATCCAAAAAACTCGGCTAATACCTAATTGCTAACTGCCTAAAATTCCTTATTCTTACTTTGCGTCCCACTTCCTATCAGTACAGTAGCATCAGTACCTTCATTTAACGAGGTCCGGGGCGGTCTTTTGGAGGTCACTCGTCTCGAAGTCACTCACAACATATACTTTTTTCATTAATGGAAACTTGAGATTTATTTTATAATAATCTTAACTATTCTGTGTTTTACTCGTACTATTATAAAGAAGTTTTCCAGTATATTCGTGTTCAAATTTACGCGTTTACATGGTTTTCTTCTGACCAATTTGGAAGCTCATCGCAGATGGAGACCCGGGATGGACTGCTCTCTTCGTCCCCGCGTATACTGGAATTCATGTTTCCTTGCTTCGAGAAATTAACTCAGAAAAAAAAACATGAGCGGAAACGCACTGTGTTTATTAGTTTCTTGTATATTAGTCGCAGTAAATTACTTTGTTATCCTCAACGTGGTCTTAGGCAGTTTGTAACAGCTCTCTTCGCAATAAATTATTTCTTTATTTATTGTCAGTCTAATTAGCCTGATATTGATATAGCGCTTGTGCTCAGTGTAGCCAACACTTATATTTCTCCACCGTCCATAGGAGTAATGATATTTGCACCTCGCGTTATGTTGGCAAGACATTCGAATTTCTGAAAACGTATATCGGTCATCTATTCAGTACATTTGTTCTTGTGGCGCTTTTCTGTTCCTTCTACATTGAGCGTGTGGAACGAATATTACCTTCTTAGTTTGTCTTAGTTTGTTGTGTCGTCAAACTGTATTTCATTACAGCAAATAGTCGCTTTTACGACTACTATAAATATTTATTTGGATTCGTGTAAGTTGGCAATTTGTGTTAGGCAGCCATATTGCATAATTTTTAGCAAAGTTACATGAGCATAATAAAAATAAAAAGTGCCTTTATTTTCGCGAGACTCAGACCTTAAGGTCTGCTCTTCCGTCTAACCATTTTAAAATATTTACGTTTAAAATACAAGATGAAAATTGGGAGGATCGTATCTACATTTAGAGCATAGGTAGTGGCGGATCTAGATCGTAATCAAGGGACGAGGCGGGGTTGGGTAACCGGGGACATTTTTGTTTAAAAATTATGATTTTACAACAAGTTTTATGAATATTACCTAAAATGAAATGCATCAAATAAATAATTAACAATCTGGTATTATTAATAACAATTATGTATTAAAGTTATTATTTATGTATTAAAGTTACATTGCATTATTAGTTTTATTAATATGGTATTGTTAATATTAATAATAAGGTATTACTAATAACAATAACATTCATAACTAACAACAATTATTAACCTGGTAACACATTTTCGAAGTGTGTCATTTATCAACATCAATTTTGTATGTTAACAGTTCAGGTCCGCCACTGAGTATAGGTACGCTACTGTTTCGGTAACGAGCATACGAGTACGAAAAAGATTTCCTCCGACGAACTAAATGTTATTCATTCTCACAAAAAATAATCCGTATCTGAACAACCACGCATTTGTTATCCTGTTAAGATGTAAATACGGAATGATTATACCCCTCGCAGGAATTACTTGAGAGCCTGAATCATCCAAGCAGACATGCGACATTCAACATTGAACATGAAAACCAATGCCCCACTTGGCACCAGTACGAGAGCCACGTGTTCCGGGACGCGCAGGTGACATAATCACAGCGTTGCACGAGGCGCTATCCCGTGCAGACGATCACAGTGGAAGAGAGAGGGGGGGAGGAGGAGTCGGCACAAGCGCGGTGCTTCGAAGAGCAAAGCGAACCGCGGGAGGGGGAGTGAGAGAGGCGAAGAGGAAGAGGGAGGAGGAGGAGGAGGTCGCCGCACACTGCACCGACTGAACTAGACCTACAAACCCACCCTATCACTTTCACCTTCGAATGCTACGCCGCGGCGGTGGCGGTAACGGCCACAGCAGCAACGACTGCACTGACGAAACTGTCCCCTCGCGCCGCCGCCGCCGCCAAACCGTTTAACCCATGGAGGGGGCAATGTAAACATGAGGGCACGGTGTCCTTAACGTAGCGCACCCAATGCCTCCCTCGTCGTATATATATGCCATCGAGGGACCTCTGGTGACCGACACACCATGGAGTCGCACGGACTAAGACGCACGATGTGGTGGTTAGTGACAGTGGAGGCGGTGGCGCTGCTCTTGGGGGCGGCTGGGAAGGTGACTCCGGCGGCGGGAAGACACAACCGTGAGTACACACGGGGATGAAATGGCTTATTTTGCGAAATTAATGTGCTTGTGAAGGATACGAAGTTGTGACATGTGCAAGGATAAGGTGACAGCGTGTGATGGTTGCTCCAAAATTCAAGATCAATGTGCTACTAACAATAGGTGAAACAAAGTTCTACAATGCGTTTTGTACACGACAATGATATTTCGTTTCGTCAATATTTATCCTTTTCTTCATTTTCTTCAATCTAACGTTTCGTGTTGAGCACCTTAAAAATTCTCTTTCAATTGTAAATACATTCATGATTCTTTTCAGACCAAAGGGAAAATGTACCTCAGTTGAGTCAAAGATTCTCGAAAAGTAGTGATAACACCAAATTTCTCAAGAAGGTAGCAGTAATTTCTTTATATTTTGTTAGTTACATGGTTTTCTAATTTAAATAAAAGTTTAAAAATTATTAGGTGACATCTTTAAGTAAAAGTATATCAATTTGATGCAAGGTGTAAATTAATATCCATTTTAACGATTTTAACGCATAAATGACTTTGTAATGCTTCTTATGTTTTCTTTAATATGGAATAGGGTCGTTTCTTGCATCCCCTGCTACTGGTCACTTTCGCTTCGTAACTGAATTGGCCTCTTGCGATCTCTCTGCTCAAACAAATGACCAGGAAGGAAAGTGAGCTAAACAAATATATTTGCTCAGTGCAACCCATCAATGAGGATCTCTTAAATAACCTTAACTGCAAAAATCTATGCACTCCTCTTCATATATGTTGTGAATGCGAGATGTTCGAGTTCGTAACCGAATATAAGAAGAGAGTTTAGTATTTATGGTTCTTTAAATTTTACTAATAGCATCGTAACGTTTGTGTAGCTTTTAATATTTTGATATAATTCCTCTAAATTATTCCCTAATTTTGAATCACTCAAGAAACGAGAGATTCCTTCTGTACCAAAAATAAGGAATAGTTTTTGAAATCTGAAATCCCGCTGTAGTTCCGACTAAATCAATGTGAATGTCACTAACGGTCATCTTATTCAATTGTTTTCGTAATCAGGAGGTCCGAAAATTTTACGTTTGTAGTTTTAACAAGACATACATTTTAATGGATTTGTAATTAATATCACTTGATGCATTTAATTAGAAAATTTGCCATTGTTTTTATACAAAGAGAAAATTCGTTGCTGTGATAGCCGCGACATAATACCTTAATTCACCAAATTCACGTAATGTCACCCCCCCTCCCCCCCATTTTCGACAAGAAAACATCTGAATCATTCAAAATAATTAATTGTGATACATGAATGTTACAAAATAATATTAATAACAATTGATGAATACATTATGATACAAAAGAGTTCTGCGAAATGTGCATTACTCATATTAGGGGAGGACATAAAATAATTCAACAATAATTTTCGCCAACGTTTCCATGTTTAATTCAAAATTTTCTTCAGGTTATCATTACAAAAACACATGATATGAAAATTACTCACGACAAACGAAACCAAATTTTTTATATATATATTCAAATCCTCACTTCCTCTAAACTACATGATCTCATCACTACATCTTTACCGCTCATCATTACCTTGAAAATGATATAATAGAATACATTTCACAACTGCGTAGTTATACTATAATTTTTTAATTAACGTTTTATTAATTTATTCTAAACAAGTACTAGTGAAGCAATAATGTTGAAAGTATTTTATTACTTTCTTTCCGAGTATGTAAATATTCTTGTCTGATATTGAAAAATACGTCGGGTGTACTACGTCGGGTGTAATATCGTGTACTATATTATTTATTATCCTATATTATTATGTATAGATGAGTCCGAATAAAACCGTTGAGAACCCGCCTTTATCAATTTTACTGTTGCCATTAAATGATTCTCCCTTTACTTCATCAATATTGATCGTTGTACTAAACCTCTTAAATGAAACACTCGGGGATCATAACCTCAATTTACGACTTCACAATTAATGAAGTCAAACTTGTGTCAGTATTCTCGAGTTGCAATCTCGTTTCACAACTTTTCAAGATCCAGATTCCAGTCTCATTGCTGGTAGGAATGTTGAGGTAACTACTCATAGATTTGATGGTTGCATTGAGAAATACATTTCTGCATACAGAAAAACTTTACATATTGATTCCTTGTCACAAGTATTCCTTTTTGGACTCCATGACAAAATGATCACACTGTGGTAACAATATTTGTACATGTACCTCTCCTAATTCAATGTTTACTGTCAATATTGATTTGATAATTCGTTTTCATAAGAAAACAGTATAACGTAAATACCGAGACAGAAAACAGTCGACCTATAATATTTTTATTGCTGAGATTAAACTTTGATTGGAAGATATTCAAAATCAGAAATTTGAGGGAACTCGGTTGATATTGAAAATTACTTCTGCTCACAAGTTGATCTGTTCAAGTTGGTAAGTAATTACATCATCCTTCCCGCCGGGTTGGAAGTCGCGCCGCTGTGGCCAATGATAGAACTAATTCTCGACCAGCTGTTTCGTGACGTAACTACTTTGAGAGTTGCGAGAGGTGTAGCACGAGTAGGCCGGGTAGGCAAAATAGAGCATGTCTGCAAGAGAAACTGTAAAGAATGTTAAAGAAAGTTAGATATTGGATGATTATGGAAGTTCTCGTAGTAAATATTCCCCCGATGAATACACGAAATGTTTTCTTATTATGTCTGTTTCGATATGCTGCAACATCACTTTCAAAAATTAACGCACATTACGTCTATGGTAGCAACACGTAAGTACCCACATAAATTACACAATCATTAAAAGACATTTGTATTGAATCAATAATTAAATAATTTAGTAATTCATTGCGAAGGGATACACAAAACAAAATGAGTAACATAATTTCAGGACAATCCTAGGGTGCCAGACACCGAATTGCTCATTACAGTGAAAGGATAATTCTACTATATCAACATTTGGAAAATGAAATTGATCAAGTAATCAACTAAAGAAATAAGTAACATTAAAAAAGGGATGAAAAATTAACGCTAATTGATTGTACCTGTCACATCCTATAAGTTTAATTCCAGCTTCAGTTTAAATCAATTGAAAACGATTTATAGATTTGAATCCATTTATACCGAAACAGTAATATTATTCAGTATTCTTCTATATAAAATTCTTTGTAGATTACGAATGTTGTCAGAATGGATGGTCAAAATGAAAAATATTATCCAAATATATTATTATTGCGGTGATGTTAATTACAAACAGAGTTCCGTGGCTCCTGGGTCAAGTTTTAATTATGTCCGTAAAAATCGTATCTGAATTCCCTTTGATATTTGCTTTAAAAAATTATACTGTGAAGAAAACCTCAAGGTAAACGAAACAAAAAACAACAGAAACAGGCTGGTCAATAATAAATACCATATCTGGAAATTCACATCCCTTTTTAAACGGGAGGATACACAAGTATTACTTATCTGCAAAAATCAAATTAAGTATGTCCAGCAATATAATTTTTCAACAGACTGCAAAATGTTTTGTTTTAAGACAATTATTTTATACGTCTCAGTAACCATATACCACTAAAATGTCTCGCATTCAATGCATCAACTGTACGTTTGAATAAACAGTCTTTTATTTGATGTTATTACTACTACTAAAATCAACCCTTCTCTGTCTATAGAGTTCGTAATTTTGAATCATGAAGAGAAAGTTAGAAATGATCCGTAGATTTGAAACCTGCAAACCGCCATCTTCCCTCACTTATCGGCGGAGACGTGTCACTGTAGGACCTAGCAATGACCTTGGCCTTACACCGGTATTGGCAAGCTAAGTCACGACCTTCCCTCACCTGGTTGGCGCATTTCCTTCCACGATGTGACGTAGAATGTGCGACACTGGTGACAACGAAAACTTACAACACATTGCATGCAAAATCATGTGTCCCTTTAAATTATATAAGCCTGAAAATCAATCAAAATTTACTACTTTGATTATGCTGGAATTATCTCGCATCGTCTTATCTCATTATGATCAACCTTACAGTTAATACGAAATTCATATTTTAGGGGATGTGTTTTAAATATATTTCATGTTACATCACGCTCTTCACACAATATTTATTTTAAAAAATGTTTCGCAATAGAGAAATATTTCATTTTTAGAAATAAATATCAATATTGAACGCCGCTTCTGGTGAGTTTCCTAGCGCTCACAACTTTAAACATAAACAATAAAGGTATAATTTTATGAAAAAAATGTCAATAACGTTTTACTTAAAATTACACGAACACTTGGGAAGAAAATAAATAAATGAAATTTATTATTTATTTTTCATTTCCAAGTTTCTCCATTAATCTGTAAGTTAGAAACAAGCTTTCAAGTGCCAAAAGACTATTCTAGTATTTAGTTTAGTAAATAGTTTTAATAGGGGACAATAAATATTTATTTTATTTTTATTCCCTTTCGGTTTGCTGAGCTAAAGTGTATGAGAACAGTTGCGCTGTCCAATTGGCAGCCCGCAAAACATTCTTTTTACGGCACGCCGAGTTATAGTACTTATTACATCAAATTTTTCATCAAACGTTAGGGGCACAACTTTGTGTTAAAATTCTGTCAGAATAACGTGACCGATCCGGTGAGAGAAAATAGAAAATTGTGTTCGGAATCACCCTTTCATACTTTCCAATATAAAAAGAAAATTTTATAATACTAAATAATAAAAATACTTTTTAAAAATAAAGAAATATGTTATTTAATTTTTCCAACATGAAACAATATAAATTTATTCGTGAGAACCAAAATATCCCGCTTCAGATAAATACCATTAATTTTATTCGTTGGGCAACATTCTGCTAAAACCCGTGCCAGCCCGATCGATCGAAAGTGTAAAGAAAATGGCCCGGGGGCTAAGGTAAGTTGCTCTAGACCATTATTTCTTCCAAAGACATTGAATGCGGAGTGGTTTCCGTTACCCATCAACATCAATTTCTTTTAATTCGGAAATTCTTCAATAGGTACTTTCAAAGAGTCGATGGTAAAAAAGTCCCTTATTTAAAGCAATGCAATATAATAGAAGGATACATTTCGAAACACCGATTCACTATCCTATTTTACAACGTTCATTCCACACGGGTTACAATACTGTCACAATAAAGCTGATGCAATTCAATTCTTTTCTCCCCATCATAATACAACACTTATGCGAGGGACAAGGTCTCTCAATGGCGCCGCCAACAGCAGCTCTAAGAAGAAATTCGCGACGCAGTATCGCATAAGTGGGTGTTGGTCTGGAGAAGTCGCGACAGATCGAATCCGGGCCAAGGACTGTACGGTGTCCCGCGCGTTCCAGAAAGGCTGACCATGGCGATGTCTGCCTACCGCGAGGGCGTGGGTATACATACCTCCCTCTTAACAGTAAAACACACATGATTATCATGGATTACTATCGTATTCATTTTGGTTTGAAGTATCAGCAGTAGAATGGAGAGGTCCTTGACACGACTGTGAGGCTTAAATCGGAAATGGAGATACGTCATCTGAGATTTGACACGATCTACCATTATTGCTTCTATTCAGTTATTTTTTTATTCGAAACAAACATTTTCTTTCACTGCTGACATTAATTTATAGTTGAAACTTAAAAACTGTTCAGGTGAAATGGAAGCATGGAGTTGCCCCTCCGGTGGCTCAGATGTAGCGTTCTAGCTCATCATCAAGCCATCCTGGTTTCAATTCCAGGTGGGGCCGGAAAAAATATTGTATTTTTCACTTGTGTCCCAGTTTATACTGCGGTGACTACTGAATAGCAAAACTTATTTCATCTATCCAGCTCCTCCTAGTATCAATAACTAACTACTACCACTTCTATTTACTAACCCCTCCACGTGGGCCAAGTTGTTGGTAAATCCAGCTAAGCGGCCCACCTACTAAAAATGGCCCTTACCACCCAACTCCTACCCCCTATCGCTCCATGTAGATAAACTTCAATAGCACGCTACATTTCCCATTCACAAATGCTACTATAATAAAGCGTGGCGTTATTTTAAAACGAATACATAATATCTGAATAAATACTTATACTTATTTAAATAAATTGTTAACATGTGTTCAGTAGGAATAAAAATATGATATTTTCTTTTCTATCGCACACAGTTTGTGCACCCATTCTACATCTTGCTTCTCAGAGAGGGTACTGAGAAGAATTACGTAGTGGACTAAACACTTGACGTAGTTCAAAGACAGAATGCTATGTTGGGTTTCGTCCTCAAATTAAAAAATTAGCATTAAACCTTTTTCACTTTGTTTAGGGTACGTCTTTCAGAAATATGATCTAACAATAATGAAAAAGATCCTGTAATGAAAAGAATTTTTATAAACAAAATTTTTTACGAGAGAGAGAACGGAAATGTAAAAGCGCGATGAGGCAAGCAGCTCGAACGGCCTTGAGTGAAAGGCGGTGCTGAATCCATTACTTTCATTCTGTCTCCTCGTTGCGTCTTAGTATAACAAAGGGCTCTTTCAGTAACATCTTGCCTCGCGAAAACCTTCAATAACGAGAGAAAACTGTGACGTCAATGCGGAAGAAACTACCTTCATTCATATTCCACTTTCCACGACGAGAATCATAATCAGCTGCCTGAGTAAATTATATACGTATTTGTATGGAACGGGGTATTTGTATTGCACGATAGCGATAAAAAAAACTACCATTTACTTTCCATTTTGCTAATGACTAGTGATGTGAGGGATAAAAAAAGTTTGGTCGAATTAAAATTGACATCTTTTTGGCGAAAACGGTGCTGACACGTGTGAACATTCAGAGTACTGTTGGTTCGATTCTCACCGAAAGTAGTGGTGACAGATATATTCCTTATTACACAGATTCTGTTACTACACGCGATTGATTACACTACTCTATTGTTCTACCCCATTTATATACATCCATACATGTACATTAGATAGGATATTGCAAAGACATACTGCAGTTTAAAATACCGAAACATGTAGCACCACACCCTTCCCAATCCTGAAGTGCAGCATGAAGAAATGGAAATAAAATCACTAATATCCTTACGCTTAAAAACAATTTTAGTGGAAGATGAAATTCGTGTTCACTCTGAGAGAAAATCATTGGCGTTCACTCAGTTTACAAAATAAGACCAAGTAAAATAATAATATTTAAAAAAAGAAAAGAAAAAGTTGCAAACTGCGTATGACGACGTTGGGGATAATAAACGAAATTACACTCCGGAAACAAGCAAGGGACCAACATGGTCCCTTGCTTGTCCCAAGGGATAGAGAATATTAAACGAAACTAAAAACCAAGCGTTGCATAGTCACAGCTGTGATACAAAATACAAGAAAGCCATTCTGAAATATGACACTATGAATCGTAGGAAACAACCCAGTACTAGTTCTTCTGATTACAAACAAATTTTCCGCAATGTGTGGTTGCGGAAACAATTCAATGACATTAATTAAATCTAGAGAATTAAGACTCACGAAGCGACGTCGACAGCCGGTCAGAAACTTGAATGCCCCGATGCGTGCGCTAGAGCACCGTATCTATAAAGGTTTCAAGGACAGTTGCGTTCCATAAGGCGAATAAACATACCGAGTATGCTATAAAATATGTGTTCTTGCTAATGGTGAGGAATGTAAAACATTGCAGCGGAGTGATGTTATCGTCATTGACGCAACTCGTCAGATTATCTAAACTCCCATTTAACGTACACTCCGTAGAGCAGTGCTGCCACCTACATAATATACAGCAACTAAACAGCCTAAAGCGCCCACTACACATTGTTGTAAAGCGAATATTCTACCAAATAGCTCCTTGATTTTCAAAGACGTTGCTTTTATTAAGTTGAAAAAACAAATAAAACTAAATATAACCTTAATATACATTTTTTTAAAATCCCCGAGCAATATATTGACACAAATTATTATCAATATATAGATTTAAAACATTCACATCATATATTGCAAGCATGTCAAATATTATTAACATATAATTACAACATATTTTCACTTCCTACTACGAAGAAACATATAATCAATTACCAAATAATATGATATTAAAATTATTTCAAAAATTGTTTTGTTTCNATACAAATTTATTCAGTTATGAAATCATGTTACATCATTGAGTAATATTTTATTCTATATTAATAGGAGTGGATTAACAAAATCGCACACGACAGGCATAACGAATCTCTCTTATCTCTCTAATTTGGCGGCAGCAGTGCCGTCTGAAGAAAATACAAGGAAACATTAATGGCGACTAGTTTGATACGCACAAAGGAACTGGACGACAGAGAATGAATCGATTTATGATTCGGAATCGACTATTGATGCATTGTTTCAACTTGCATGTGAATACATTGGGTTCGGTAACATAAGATCCCCTGCAACCTAACATCTCTTCCCAATTCCCTCACCCAAGTCACGGTTGGGCCATTTGGCCTGGGCCTTGCCATAAGACATAACACATGAAATAAATTAATTTGAATAATATTTTTAATAAATACAATTGCTTTAAATCCAAATCGTTATACTAATACTCTCCATCATTCCTCACAATTTTTAATCTAATATTTTTGTGTGTTCTCAATCTAAGTACTTGTGTACATTATTTGTGTAGCCCCGTCTCGATCGGATTTTTCTCTGATGATCCTTCTCATTCTCCGCTCTGCATTATCATTAGAATTTTTAACCATTCTTTCAGCATTTATTTCAAAACATTGCGACTATGAACTTCAAAATAATGAAACTGTTATACGAACGTCGTTGTAGTTTTCTTGCATAGAATTATTTCGTGTCAACTGCGAGCAAGTTATTAGACAGATAAGCACATGGTAGGAAAATTAGATAGATTATGGTGTCTTCGCCCCACTTCAGATCTCTCAAGATATCAATTATTGATTTGTAAAAATTCAGTTATTACACAATTAATTCTTACTAACGTTTTATCTTGGCAATAAATCTCACAACCTCCCTCCCCCCCCCCAAAAAAAATTCAAATCTATTTCATTAAAAAAAGTTTTGAATGTCTTGTAAGTTCATTTTAAATGTATTAAAACAAAGTCTAATTTACAAGATTCATCAATCACATGATTTTTTAATTATTTAAAATCGGACAAATTCAATTCCAAACTTTTGTTTTTAATACTCCACCTCATTTTTTATACTTAGATAAAAAGTGAAAACTAAAATCCATTCAACACAAAAACGATAAAAGTAGTAACATAAAACTTATATTTCGCTATTCTGGCTCGTCAAAATTTTATTGAGTCATTGTAATCTGACTCTGCTTCCGTGAAGTTTCGCAGCAAACAATCTTTCACTCCTTTAACAGTAAAGAGAACACCATTCCGGTTAGGTTTCAATACTACGTCACTATTCGTGAAGATATTATTCGTCTTAAAGTGTTCTTATGACCTTGACGTTGACGAGCCCTAAAGCCCGCCCCCCACAAAAAAATTATTCTCTTATGTTTTATTGTATGACCAAGCTGATACCATTAAGTTGAGGTCTACGTCTTAGACGCAAATTCAATGCAGATACGAAGCAAACAATGTAGTAAAGGTCCTGAAACAATCGAGATTCGATTCGAATCACTCAATCCGAGCATCACTCTTCGCCGAAACATCTGACTCGTAAGACTTGAAAAGAAAAGTCAACAAGTAGTATCACTAAGCCATAGCAAACACGAACCATACATCACTATCTCGATGACCCGGTGCAACGAGCGGTGACACCATTCCCCGGTAACTTGCAACGGAATGCACCGCCCGGCCACGCGGCGAAGTGGGTGGGAGTGATGATGAAAGAGGGTGGAGGGGGAGAGGAGGGGGATGGCGCCGGCGTCTCTCTCGGTGCGTCTGATCGCTGGCGCTTTCATTCCCCAAGGCCGTGACCTACATCGACGCGTCATGTAGCACGAGACGACCGAGACCCGAGTGAGTCGACGCCGGGGAACCCGCTGTTGTGCCCCTCCCATCTCCCCACTCCCCACCGACGCTGTTCCCTACCACAGGCGCGCACCACGTGGAAGTCACTTCCCAACGCAAATACCATTTCAACCACGTGCGACTATATATCGCGTATGGTGTGACTAGAGGGTACTGACTTCAGACACCAAGTTCTCGAAGTCGCCGAAAATATTTCAATAATTTAACAATAAACTTAATAACAAATTTATCTATTTTTGCTACTTTTTTTAATGAATCAAAAAATGGAAATACCGGAAATTCAAACAATCACTTTTCGTCCAATTTACCCCTTTAGCATAAAATTTTGAAAAATTTATCAACACACCTCACGACCCTGAGTGACAAATCAGTGCAGAGCCACCGTCACGAGGGGGGAGGCAGTCATTGGAGGGAGGGGGGCTTTAATGATGATGAATAAGATTTTTAGACATTAAATCCAAAAAGTTGATAGGTTGCCGGTGGAAAAATATATCTAATTTATTATGTTTACAGTTGTAGGGCCCCTACAAAGATCAATTATTGTTGAGAGGTAATTAATAAATTATTGTCGGTATTTGTAAAATTACAATTGATAATTTTTTAAAGTTGTTCTTTCTTTGACTATTTTCTCAATGTATCTTTATGTCACACGAGGTGCTGAATGTGGCAAGCCTACTAAGTATGTAAAAAAATGTTATATTTTCATAATTTATTTTACTACCTAAATCTTGGAGTGGAGAGAGATGGAAGATGGAGGGAGACGAAAGGGGGCTTCGAATTGAATATTTCCCCCCTACATCCTGTACCAGTGTATCGATAGAAAATTGTTGGGTACCACATTAACCCATTGTTGTCTGAAATTTCTTAGAGCTTTTGCGTCCGCCGCGGCGGAATTAATTTCATTGCCCCAGTAACGCATTCATTGACAATTTCTCGGGCTCGCAAAAATTGTTTATTTTTATTTTGACATTTTAAAAATATTGGTAATAGAATTACGAATTACAAAAATTGAATTCACCTGTATTTTGTTGAATTTTTTTTTTTTTAATTTTTAGTTTCATAAACTTCGAAACAATTTTCTAAATGTAAGGAAACTAAACACTTTTTACTCTGACCAAATTTCTCTGATCTTGTGCACACTTGGCAATTTCTTGAAGGTCTTGCCTTGGACATAGAAGGGGTTTTTTCAATAAAGTGTCCCCAAAATTTACCTTGTAAAGGGTGCTCCACAGCTTTGGATTTTCTTTCGACCGGCAAATACAAAATTACAACCACTTCACTCAAACCAATATAAAATAAAATTACGGAGAAGAACAATCGATATTTAACAATGAACCTCTGAAATATTCAGAGAACTAGTAGAAATAAAGACATGAATGATATCTAGTAACAATACGTCGAAACCCGATAGGATTTCCCGTATTTCCCGTCTTTTGTCATTAAGTCCCACAAAGGTAGAGGAGGGGCACTGCCCGTCTTTCGTCGTGAATGGGTTAATGAATTAAAAAATAACTAATGTTCATGCACACTACTAATAATCATTTTCAAAAAAAGAAAAATACAAAAAAATTTCAAAAANAAAATAACTTGAAAATTTTTAACGTGCATGGTCTGCCTGTCTTCCGTGTTGAATCGTGAGTGTCGGGGCGCGTGCGCAGTGGCGGACGTACCGTGTGGCGCCGTGGCGTCGTCGCGTCGAGCTTCGCGGATCGTGGGCGGCGGAGCTGCAGTGCCGGGGGAGTTCCCCTGGTTGGTTTCCATCAGCCGTCGCGGAGGTCACGTGTGCGGAGGATCGCTGCTGGCGCGCAGATGGGTGCTCACTGCCGCGCATTGCATGTGCAGGTAAGGAGAATTCCATGAAGTATTCGATTTGCATGTAAATAGAAGCGTATCTTTTGAGGTAATTCTGTCCTCAGTGAAGCAAAGTCCTCGAGAAACAAATCGCCCACTCTCCCCACCACAAAATCGACAACATTTCTCCTCTCGAACCTAATTTAAATAATTGTTTCAATAAGTGAGCTATACTATTTACGTCTATTTTCTGAATGTATACAAGTTAAATATACTATACATCTTAGTTACACTCCCCATATTTGGGGTGAACTTTAAACGGATCACGGTGCCTCAACTTTGTTTGGGGTCTTCTTTAGTTCTCAATAAATATTGTGCGTAGACCAATAAAGGTCAAATACTTCAGTTCATAACTTGAATGAGGTTTTAGTATGGACATGAAAATCTATGGGCTTACATTATTTTATCGTTCAGTAATATACCCGAGGATACCTCTAGCAGTTTTCAGGTATCTTGATATTCCATTGTTCTTCGATTCATTTCTATGCGCACACATTGAGCCAAGAAAGTTTAATATTCAGTTTTCAGCTTTATTATTATTTTTTTTTTTTCATTTTANGGTTTTTATTAAACTATCGCTTCATTCTATTTTCTCTCTTCCTCTGCTCACCAAATTTTGAGAAAATTGTCTGGAAGAAGTAATAGCGGATAGAGGAAAGCATGCTCTGATAATACACGGGACTCGGTTGATTAGAAATCTTATGTTACATGAAAAGAAATCAATGGATATACCAATGGGTTTTCATCATTTTCTAAAAAAATCATCTTTTTATAAGAAGTCTATAAACACTAAAATTTATTTTGCCTCATAGTTTTAATCATAGTTGCTTCCATTTCCCTTCTGATTTGTTTATCCGCCAGATTAAATGACATTTCTGAGCAGAAGTTATGTGAGTCGAGTTTAAGGGGTCCAATCATGTGAACTTCTGACGGATTAATAAGAAGGTCGTCAAAGAAGCGAAATATCTTCTATTTTTATTGTAGAGAGACATTTTTTGAGCTATTTAATACAATATATTTTTAAGAAAGCTGGGAGAGATACCTATTCTTTCATTTTTGGTCTATTAGTGAGGTTTTGGTAATTATTTTATGAAAAAAAAACACTAGTTCGTTTCATTTGAAATTTTATATTTTAAAAATGCAGTCACATTTTTTCTGAATACTGCCCTAATTCAAATTTTCTGAATTTAAAAGCTTTGTTTCAATTAATTATCGTGTTCTTTTGTAAATTTTATAAATCTGTGCTAATTTACATTTTTTAAATCTTAACATTAGAATTAATTTACCTACAGTGCCGACAAATCGCACAAAAAAAGCAATTTTCGAATGCTCACAAAAAACGCGTATTGAAATTGAATTCTCGCTCCGGCAATCAATCGCCTGAACCAGGAAGAAAAAACGCTCTCAAAATTAACGCTCGAATTTTTTTCTTTTGGGAGTTTCTACATTTAATATGTGTTGTCTATTTCGATAATAATAATTCTGCCATCGTAGGAGATCTAGATAGATCTATTAAGACACTATCATGTAATAATAATAAATTTATTGTCAAAAAACAGTACAAACTGCGTCTGACCACGTGGAGGACAATAAATTAATTTACTCTCCGGAAGCAAGCAAGGTACGTATTCCATCAATTCCGATCAAGGGCTCTAACGCAGAGGCGGATTCAAAAATTTAACCAAAAGTTCCTAGATAAGATAAAAAGTTAGCTGCGAGTTATAATACTAATAGAATGTCAATATGTTTGTAATTTTAAGCAAAAAATTACATGTAAGTTATTATCGAACTATAGATTATTCTGAGTATAGTGCTTAAAAATTGAAATAACACTAAATTCACGATTTATTGTTACAATAGACCCGCCCCTAGACAAAGCCTAGAGAACCTGTATGATAAATCCGCCTCTACCCGAAGGAAAACCGGAGAAAAACCCGGGCCAGGATGGGGCTACAGAATTTATGTACACAAACGTGCCAATGTTGAGTACACATAAAACTAAATTAATATGAGCCATAAGACAACACAATCATGCAAGAAAATAGTTTTTGAAATTGTTATAAGTTGTTTAAAAAGTACTACAGCAATGGCGTGATAAAGCACAAGACGAATTTAACTTTTGTTAAAATCAATAAATTCTTTTACAGTGTAGAAGCACTGGTGCAGGAGGTAGTTTTTAACCGCGGATTTGAAGATATTCAATTTCATAATATCTTTTATATTCTTGGGCAGGGAATTATATAGAACGATTCCCGAATGATATGGTCCTTTTTGGCAAAGAGTGGTTGACACTCTAGGGCGATGAATATTACTACTATTGCGTGTATTGTGTTCGTGAACGAGACTGTTTCGTATAAAGCAAGGGTGGCACTTCAGTAATTCGGTCTTAACAAACACGGACTTTTCATAAATATAAATGCAGGGAAGTGTTAAGATATTTAATTCCTTGAATAAAGGTTTACAAGAGTTTCGGGGGTGAGATTTACAAATTATTCGAACTATCCTCTTCTGAAAGTTTGAATACTCTGACCGGATTACCCCAGAAGGTAATGCCGTAACGTAAATGGGAGTAAACGTTTGCAAAATATACGCAACGAGAAATACGTGGATTTATGGTAAATGTGGATGTATAGTAAAAACTTATACCCTCCTTTGTTATTAGATAGACTTGATTGCTTTTTTTTCAACTAATGACTCATTTAATATGAACTAAAATGTATTTAAAGTATTACATCCGTCAGAACGATTATTCTTGTATAACCCCAAAAATGTTCCAAATAATAATTAGAATTATTCTCTATCCAGCGGCGATGAATTATTATACCCTCACGGCGAAAAATTGTGAATAATTAGACTTTAAAGTACTATGGGCTTATGTGAAGAATCTGTCACGAGCATGTTCTTTTTATATCCTGACAATTATCGGCTTCACGTAGTGAAGAAAACAACTAAATCATAGATAAAGAAAATAGCAACGTAATGTCAAAGATTTTCGTACCGTACGAAGCATTTAAAAGAATAAATCAACAAGAACTTCGGAAAATACCGTTCTACGCCAAACGGCAGTCGTATCACGTGACTGAAAATAATGTTCCTCATAGAAAGAGTCAAACTGAAATTCAATTTATTATCGAGTTTTAAATTCACAAAATATTTCGGGCTTGATCGGGCTTGATCCGGAACTAGAAGCTGTACCAATTTCAAATTCCTCTCCACAATCTAACGTCGATTCCATTTCACGTGAGTCACAAACTCTTTGCGAAAATAAAATAATTATATTTCATCATAATGTCCAATCCCTTTCAAACAAATTGACAGACATTGAAATTCTGGT
>NNCF01127805.1:168945-183393 GCA_002313205.1 Laupala kohalensis
TTTGTTTTTGTTTTTTCAGTTTTTAAGTTGATTTTTCTCAGAAATGCATTTTCTTTTTCATTTTTACTCTGTTTACACTTTTAAAATAGCTTTTCACAAATTCTCAAAACGATCACAAACAAATTTACTGAAAATTGGACAGGACAACGTCTGTCGGGTCAGCTAGTGTCAAATATGTTTGCTGATACCAACGATGGACGGAATATATTTCATATAATTGAAGAAATCTTTATACTCTTTGTTATTCCAGTCCATAGAAATGTTCTAGTCCATATTAAAGAAATTATAGATTTAAGAAAAAGTCAAAATATAGGTTAAAGAACCAGAATATCAACAAATCTCGATCACTCGCGCTTTTGAGCGAAGCACGGCAAACCCAGTTCACGCAAACATTTACCTTATTTGAGTTCTTTGATGTGCCACTAAAAACCGACAAGGGGACGGATACAAGTGTTCGCGTATTTCCCTCAATAGAGAAAATAGGTCCTGTACACTTATGGTATGGCCACACCATGTAAAATGCCGGCATAATGATTACACAGGCACCCAAAATATATAAATTGGATTCACCCAAAGACTAGACCTATACGTCCTTATGTATTTTGACTCTCTACACCCGCATATGAATACCGAATTGCTTCATCTGCCCCCAGTTTTTTTAATCACAAAAAACCGCTTTTAAATACAGAAGAAAAAAATTGATCTGTTCCAAGACAATTACAGGTAAGACAACCTGTACATCCTAATGTATTTTGACGCGCTGAATCCGAATCTGGGGACAGAATTCCTATATCACTCTATATTTTGCTTGAAATCCGTAATTTTCGATTTCATATTCGAATATAGGGCGTCAAAATACACAAAGATATACTCAAAGTCTCAGAGAAAATGTAATTTCAGAAAACAAAACATGAACGCTGTGTTTATTGGTTTGTAGTAACAGTAAATAAGTAAATTATATCCTTAGTCCTAGTTTGTAACTGCTCTCTGGACTATAAATTGTTAATTAGTTAATTTATTTACTGCCAGTCTAACTGGCTTGATGTTGGTACAAGTTTTGAACACAGTTTAGCCAACGTTTTTACTTCGCCATCGTCCACAACGGTAATAAAAGTGTACCTCGCGTTAGGTTGGCAGTGCATTGGGATTTATTTAAAATTAAATCTATAGCCAACATCATTTCCTCTTTAGACGCTATTGTTCTTTCTGCGTGTGGAACGAAAATTACCTTTTGTCTTAGTATGTTTTTCATTAAATTGCATTATTTACAGTAAATATTCGCTTTTGAGAATATTATTAAGACTTGTTCGGATGTACCTTAAATTCGTAGAAATTGGCAATTCTTGATAGCCATTGCATTATCATTATATTAAAGTCACACGACTTTGAGTATGCGTAGATTTAGTCTTTGGGTCAGACCGATTTTTATTTCTTGTGTGACTACGCTAATGATCTGATGTCCCCTTTGTGCTCTTCCAGTGGTAGCACGCAGTTGGGCACTGGCGGTGTGACGGTGACGGCGGGGGCGTTCGACTTGACGGCTACCCCTCCTTCGCTGCCGGTGCTCCTGTTGCGCGTCCACCCCGCCTTCCGATGCGCGCGCTTCTCGCACGACGTGGCGTTGTTGAGGTTGGCAGCGCCGGGGGCCTCGTGGGCGGAAGGGCGGGTGGCGCCCGCTTGCTTACCTGCGCCGCCCACGCATTCCCTCTACTCGCGCTTCGAAGGGCGCGTGGCGACGGCGGCCGGCTGGGGGTGGCTCGACGAGAATTCGGAGGCGGGCAGGGCGGACGTGTTGCAGAAGGTAAGGGACGATACATCCAATTTGATTTTGGAAGGGACCCATGAAGGAAAATACTAGGGAGTGCGGGTCCTTCCACCATAACTTTTTTCAAATTAATTTTTTGAAACTGCAATTTAAGATATTCCTATACAGAAATAACGTATTAACTAAATTGCAGTTATCATTGAAAACATTAAAAAAATGTTTGTGAAATGATTCGTGTTTTAGCCCCTTTTTAATTTGGACGGTCTTACTAACAAGCCTTTTTACTGCTTCAGATTTGCTCTATATAATTTCAAGAATAATTTTCATGATATCGAAAACGTTTCGGCGTTTTATCTATAACTATAGTACGTATGAAATTATACGAATTTAATGGTATTTAAAGCGAGGGTCAAAGACGTAATTTTTTAATAAAATGTTAGATATCAAAAATAAAGTATATGAATTTTTACTAAATACGCGGCATGCTAGAAATGGAGAAATATTGCTTGCATGTTCCTATAAAGGAGTGGAAATCTATTAAAGCAAAGTAAGTCATATGTTTGTCCTATGAAGTCGTCTTTATACACAGCTTTCATCAGTTTTTGTTGCTTTCAATGGTCATACGGATTTCTTTGAAGTAAATAACACTTTCTTTTACTTTTACTCTTTTTGGGAAAGGCATGTGCCACTGGATACAACCCACCCCCTGGATCCTTGCAAGGAAATGATTCAAAAAAATATTTTTTAAATTTAGTTTTCTTGGGTTCTTGGCATATTTTCAACCACTTATCCAATAAAATAGTTTTTAAGAATAATAGGAAAGTAGGAGTTATTGAAAGGTGTTTCATGTTTTTCCTTCTGAAGAGAAGATAAAGTTTATCTTAGGTTTTTTTATTTGATTAAAAAAGTAATAAACCATTAATATTATTTTTGATTTAAAAAAAGAAAAAAGAAAAGTACCGTATGAATTTGACATACACCAAAATACAATAGAATGTCTTGGGAAGAAAAAAGTATTTCCATACATTGAAATATAATACAAACAAAAATGAATGAAATTGGGGTGTGGATTCATTCACAGAATGGTGGCTCAGTCAAGCTCGGCTGAGGGTGAGAGGATGTTTCAGAAAAATGTTTCATGCAAGATATAGTTTTTAGACAAAAATGTTGTGTTAGTTTATTTTGTTTGAATGAGTATCAAAAGCTATTATTTCAATGACTGGCCAATTAACATAATGCATGGTCAAAAGCAAGAAAAAAATAGTTCATTAGACCTTTATGTAATTTATTGCAAAATAGTTATAAAGTAGATATAACCACTTGGAGGACGATCACTAATTTATTGCAGCTACAGCTGAGTATTCAAGTAGAGCATAAGAAGAAACATTTGGGTTAATTACCTGATTTCATTTGAATCTCAGTTCAGGGTCAAGAATAATTAGGAAATTATCTCCTTGACAAGGTGAACATCATTTTTGAATACAATGCAAAGAGTACATCTCGAAATAGGTTGCTAGAATTNATACAATGCAAAGAGTACATCTCGAAATAGGTTGCTAGAATTACAGATGTATGTTCAGGGAACTGATGTTGACAAGCTTAGTCAGAAATGCCTGAGGCTGATTTATAAAGTGCAAGAAAAAGTGCCTGCATTTTGTTTGCATTAGGACAAAGGACAAGGCCAGAGAAAAACTGTGTCAATGCGCACCTTGCATACAAAACCCTGCCCTACATCCAACTCACCAGCACACTTCCTGTCCTTGGGGCGGAATTAAAGTAGGACACAGGAAGATGATGAGACTTCAACAAAACTAAAAATATCTGGACACAGAAGAACATTGTTTTGGGGAAGAGTTAGATGAGTTTTCAATGGACCAGATTAGCAAAAACTGATGAAAGGGGAAAAGTGTACATTTGCACCAGGCCAGTTTAAAGGGAACCTTGAACCTCTAGGTCATTTAATATTTCTGTTTTCACATTATATACTTTGGCTGATCCAGGTTGGTAGGAGGCTGAAATCTGGAAAACTTTTAAATATTGATACAGAAAAATACAATATGAATGTAATTAACAATTCTTGTAAGAATGTACCTTTTTTTACTACCAAATGTGTATAAAAGGTCTCCATACCATCCAAAATTAATTTTTGTAACAAAATATAAAACTTTTTAAATTTTTTCAACACATTTTCTTAAAAAGTTGTTGTAAATTAACAAATTTGAAACTAGAGAGAAATATGTTTGCCATTCTTTTCACGGTGTAAGTAGTCCCAGCACAAAACGAGAAAATCTAATTACTTACTATTTTAATAAAAAGCCTTATCAGATACTGTGGTGACAAGCAAGAACATTTTTGTAACCCAAAATTTTTTGCTTTGTTTGGCCTGTGAACCATGCTGCTATTTGCATGTCTTTACATCCAAGTTTCAGGTATTCACCTCCAATGATAGATACAGTAGAAACTTGTTGATCCAGTCCATCTAGGACAAAGCAATAATCCAGATTATCGAAAATCTGGATGAATGGGAAATAAACAATGGAACTTATATTTTAGAAATGATAAACTTATCGCAGCTGAGGTTGATGAAAATAAGTTTTGATATGGTGATTTGCTCCGTACCTAGTGCATAGAGAGATTAGCTCTAGTAAATGATTTAGCGCATGTCAAAATTGAATTGAATACCCCTGATATCTAATTTACTGTACACAATGGTAATTTATGGATTTTGCAGACAAAGTCTAGAAAGTGCATGGCTGAAACTGCTATTTGCATGACAATTGATATGGTTCACAAAGGAGCAATTATCTTTTGTCATTTATTTTATAAGACCAAAAGTAACCAGAAAACACATAAAAGCAGTAGTATAAAAAAGTGAAAATAAACTATTAATAAGGTTATTAAAATGTCTTTCTTTTAAATGCAGGTAACTCTTCAAGTTGTAGACAATGTACAATGCCGTGACTGGTACAAATCTCAAGAAAAGAAAGTGAAAATACTGGACACACAAATGTGTGCTGGTTATGAAAAAGGAGGGAAAGACTCATGCTGGGTATGTATTTACCAAAATGTGAGAAAATTATAGCAAGTTAATTCATTGGGATAAATAATTTTATCTTATTAATCATGTTACGTCGAATGAAAATGGGAGACGGGACCGGGGTTCGAACCCGGGATTTTCATTCGACGTAACATGATTAATCTGTTACCTGGCGGTGAGGTTCACCGCAATCTAAGAGATTTCTAATTTTATCTTGCTTAGTAATGGGTTTTTTCATCTTCATATCATTTGTGTAGCCCATTATTTGAAAAGTATTATTTGGTAATACATGATAATCATAAGCAACTTTAAGAATCAAAAAAGTAATAGGAAAAAGAAATATTTGTTTTTGTCTTATTCATATCATTCGTGTAATTGAAGACCCTCCCACCTTAATTTTTAATGTCCACTCTGATTCAAATTTAGTGCTTCATACTAATTTTGATAGATGAGATCAAGTGGAATTAACCTCTAGAAAATATTTTGCTAGTTTGTTATTTCAGATTGGACTGTTTGATTAATCAAATGTTTCACTTTGGAATTATGCTGCTAATATAGATTAAATTCCATTTCCAGGCTGATAGTGGTGGCCCCCTCATGATTGGAGAGGACGATCATACTGTAGTTGTAGGTGTAATTTCCACAGGCATAGGCTGTGGACGGTATCGGTTGCCCGGTCTTTACACTCGATTATCAGAATATGTTCCATGGATAGAGAGTATACTGCGAGAGTATTCCGATTAACAAGAATAGACTGACTAGATACAAACTTAGCAAATTAGCTTCTTATTACTTACTTTTTAGAGCAATTTAATCATATAAATGACAGCCCTAGTTTATATTAAATAAATATAGATTACTAATACTGATGAAAATCTGAAGATAATTAAGATAATGAACTTTATTTTAATTTCTTTAACAAGAGACTTTATAATTCAAACCAATGTCACATGTACCTAATGGTAGAGTTAATTTTATCAACCATGTAAGACTATTTATTTCAAACTTTGGAATTGTTGTAGGAAGGAATATGAGGATCGATTAGTGTAAAAATATATTTTCATGTGCTTGAACGAATGCGAGACATTTGTTTCATGGATAAATCAAGAACATCAAATTCTTTTCAAGAAGAAAGTCCTTGAATAATTTTTTTAAATTTAAGAAATGTTGAAAAAAATCTACAGCTGAACATTTAGCTATAGAAGGATTAAGCATAAACTTTGCCACAATGATTGTTATGGGAAGGGTTAAATTATAGTAGTGGTCTGAATATACTATTAGCAGACAACTACAAATGCCATCTGGACTCCAATAGTCCTCACAGGCCACCTGTACCTGAGAGAAAAACATTTATGAAGTTAAATGATCTAGTAGATAGTTTTTCTGAAAATTATGATGAAGAGATACTTCGGGAACATGCAGTAGTCACTAGAAAAAAGTATTGTAAAAGTTTGGTTGGCCCAAACTCCACTTACATTTCACATTTTCTGTTTCCAAATTTAATTTATCCTACAAATCTTATTGAATTTGAGGTAAAAGAATTGTAACATGAAAAGGTATCTGTCATCAAAACTGAAGGCAAGGAAACTTTCAGAAAATTTATAAATAGATGTCTGGAAAAATTTAACAAGAAGCTGACCAATCTCATGCAATATTTTATCTAATATTATGTACATAATTAAGCCATAAATTCATTATTTATTAATAATTGACATATTATACATTAAATATGTTTTTCTCAGGCCTATTACAGCTTATGGCAAATAAATTGTTAGGTAGATCATTGTCTAATAAAGCATGTTGTTTAAAAATTGCTTGATAATGAATGGCTGAAAACTATTTAAGTAGTAATTGTTATAAAAGTTTTTAACATCCAACTACACAAGAGAGAAAGCATGAGAAAAATCATCACTCTACAGAGATGAAATGTACGAACCACTGGAGTCTATGTATTTTACATTCTCTAATATGAGAATGTATCAAAGAATTCTAGTCATTTATGTGCCAGTACTTTGTAATATTTTTTCTAATGAAATCAAGAAATAAAAACAAAGTTACCATGATTTCTTTTTGAAACAAATACTTCTTATTCTTTAATGAATATTGAACTGAATGTACTATTCCTTAACCCACTTTTATTTTAAATATATGTTTAGTGGAACATCTCAAAGCAAAACTAATTGGTGTTGCACCCTGTAGGGATTCAGAAAGGTTTGGATGCATAGTATTTAATACAAGTTTAGGTGCATAAGTGATGTTATGTACAGTGATATGAAGTTCTGGAAAATAGTTCATCACGAGTTAAAAATTTAACCTCAAATTGTAATCTTCAAATGAAATAGACCTGGACTCTAAGAAAGAATATTGTTTGAGATTTTTAATATGTACTTTAAAACAACTAAAAAAGTGATTTAAAAAATATATTCTTTCTTGATGATCTTAATTAATAAATTTTATTAAAATTTGCTTCAACATTTATCAACTGCCTTGGCCTGTTCAAACATTTTCATTAATTTCATAGCATGCACTACGTTTCAGATGTTCAGACCTGTAGAAAGTGCTCAAACAGGTGTTTTTTTTTTTTTTTTTGGGGGGGGGGGGGACTTAAGATCAACATCAAATCAACAGATTTATATGATAAATAATGTTCAAATAAATTGTATTTAAAAAATAAAAAGATATCAGCAACAGTTGCTTAGATTAAGAGTAAGTTTCAAGTAAGGAAACTTAAAGTTATAAAATAGTTAAGATGTTTCAGATGCCCTCTTCCCTCCTCCTCTTCCCATCAGTAAGTCCAAACGGTAGTTGAACCAACTTTAGTAATATAACAGTAGCATCTCGTTCACTTTTCATACTGCTTAGCTGGACAGTTGCAAACCTTCTTGGCTGACATAGTGAAGGACCTGATCAAGGCATTCAGGACCCACTCCTCTTGTACTGCCAGGTTCCCCAGCAACCTGACATAGCTTCTTCACTCTATTCCTTCATTTAATTTTTCATAAGTGGCAGCGATAGTGGGTTCACAGGGTCTACAGTATGGGGGGCCCCGGGGGTCTGAGGGCCTCACCGTGGTAAGACATTTACAATAAAATAAAACATAAAAATGAACAAATATCACATGTTTCTCAATTTGATAGAAAATGAAAAACAATTTAATTATTGTCTTAAATGTATTTCTTCAACATAAACTGAGTAGAAATATATTTTCATAACCAGCTTTATATTGAACTTACAATTTAATTTAAATAAGGTATACAATTTGTTGTTACTCATACTTTTGTAAGCCAGACAGGAAGACAAGTTTCATGGGTATGCATAGATTGGGTTGTTCACTACTCCGGCTCAGCGCATTGTAACAGAAGCGCTGGAAATATCAACATTCTAAGAATTCTCTTCCGTGTTTCTGTTACTGGCAAAGAAGAAAATCAGGCAATGTAGAAACAGCAGTAGGAAATTACAATGAGACAGATATCTAAATAAACAATAAAAACAAAGACTTTTTAAATAAAATAATAGATAGTAAAAGAAGTAATAATGCAAATAATGTTTTATATTGACTGTAATTTATTAGTTCATTCAATGTATATGTGATAATTGAGTATAATTATATGTCACGAGATTAATTTTTTTTAAAAAGAGGAGTGGGATCCCATGAAAAATCTTTCAGGGGGGTTCCCGAATCCTTACCACCGCCACTGATTTTCACTCCTTTGTTTTGGCAGAGGTGCACCCAAGGGGGAAGATAAGGTGTGGAACCACTGCACAGTAACACACCCCACAATATAAAGCCCTATGATAAATAAATGATTGGGGATGGATAATTTCACCTATGCCTTAAAGACAGTGATCAGAATTGGTGGGATGGTCCCTTGCTTACTTCCAGAGAAAATAGTTTATTGTCCTCCTTGTGGTCATACACAGTTTGTAACTACTTTCTTGACAATAAATATATTTATTTATATTTATTTAATTTAAAAGAAAATCAAATTACTTTCCAAATAAGGAACAGCTGAAGTTCAGAAGACTGTCCTAAAAATTTTTAACCATTAATTTCACCTAATTTTCCACTAAATTTCTTTTTGTTTTTCGCATTTAGAATTCATATAATTATTTAACATTGTGTCTAACATTTCATAGGAACATTCTGTATTTTCATAGTAAGATTTCATAACAACATACAAATAAATAACTGCTACCAATGAAATTGTTCTTAGAAACAGTTTAACCTTGCAATAAGAACAAATTAATCAACACATAAAAGTAGTTTAACGAATCTCCAAGACAATGCAAATGTTTTGCAAGTACCGTATTTACCCAAATATATTCCCCCTCTTACTTTAGGAGGCAAAATTAAGAGAGAAAAAATGAAGTTGAGTAAATTCAATTTTCTAAAAAGTCTTTCTGTAGGGAAATGCTCATTCAAAATTCCATGTGAAATGGTTGGCTCAGGTAAGGATAATCAAAAATACTTGAAAAGCCAACTGATGCAGTTCAACTTTTCCTCTTGACATCGCCAGATCCACGCGGACTTCAGCTCTACTTTGAATTCTCGTTCTGCTGCTTTATTTCTGTGCGTCTGATCATTAATTAGAACTCGCAGTTTGATGTTAGCGTCGAGGCATCTTTGATCGCCCAACTTTAGTTGTTTCGAAGATGATCCCAGTCTCTCGAAAAAATCGTGTGTGACGGCAGTCGGTCATTCCCAGACGACGTGGACCAGTTCCGTTTCTACTTCGAATGAACGTCAAATCTCGCCGTCACCGATTGCTTTTCTTTGTGTTACGTTACGTATACGGTTTGTGTTCGCTTAACTCGTTATCACCCACGAAACTTTGAATTAGCAGTTTCCCTTTAATAAACTCCCAACATAGTTCCTCCCAGGATTTTTGGGCGATTTTTTCGAAAAAAAAAAAAAAAAGTAGGGGGACTATATTCAGGTAAATACGGTATGAAGATTGAAGTCTTGATATCATGAGAAATTATCAATCATNTTACAAACAAAACAATAAATCTTCAAAACCAACAAGAATATTATTTATCATATTATTTAATACTTTGTAAGCTTTTACACTTTCCAAATCCACTTTCTTCATAATCCCAAAGCACGGAAAAACAATAAGAACTTGAAGAGCAAAGAACTGCGAATTTTGCTGAAACATTGTAGAAAAAGAACTTTGAAAAGTCATTTAAGCTTCTTGAAATACAATGCGTAGCATTATAATATATAAGTACTTGAAAATTGCACAAAATATAATTCATGACTAAATGTTTCAATAGTTTTATCATCAGAGACAATAAACAACCAGACAAAAATTAACAATAGTGTAGCCAGGAGAGACACATAGGAGAGAGTATAGTGAAGAAAGAAATATTCATTTCATGCCAATACACTAGTAGCTGCCCATATAATGTTAATTTTTCATGTAAAAGAATGATAATAAGAATTCTTAACAAAAAACCAATAAGAATAATTCATTAGTGTACAAGGAAAAAAAAAATAATGTAACTTAGTATGAATATAAGGGGATATGGGTTGGTAATCAAACCCAGAAACGTTTTTCTTAGAATCTAAGGTCCATCTCCATTATCACTGGCCCAAAGTTAGCATTAATTGCAATTATTTGATGAACNGGTCCATCTCCATTATCACTGGCCCAAAGTTAGCATTAATTGCAATTATTTGATGAACGTACCAATTATCACTATTTTAAATTGCTTAAATTTTTGAAATTGCAATCAATCTTTCCATCATCAAGAGGCAATGTGTTATTAGATAATTTATTATGCGTTTTAGTTTCTACATATAATTTTTATAATCTCTAGGAAGGGGAGTGTTGACCCCTCCTAATCCTTGGCTATGCCACTGAATTATACCAAACTACTCTTCAGTTACTGAAGAGTAAGTCTTCAGACTTAATGAGCAAGTAGTTGTTTGAGAAGTTTAAGACTGTTAATAATAGTATGCAAGTCTTTTAACAGACTTTATTTTAGCCAGGTAGAAGCCATGATAAGAATAATATGATTTCTATTTTGGTTTTGCTTTCCAGTTTTTATTTCTTTCGAGGAATTGGTTTTCTTTCTTTTATTGCCTTCTCTGCGAGTTTGAAAAAGTTTTCTACTGTCCAAGAAAGTAAAAACACAATTGTAATAGATCTTCTTCATTATGAGAATATTCTTGTTACTAGGCAAATTATTGAGGAACCGATTGAGAAAAGTGAGAAAACTGCAAATAAAGTAACAGGTAAAGGACAATGTCAAGTTACAGGAATACAACGAATAAAAGAGAAAACATAAATACATTGGTTACATATTATAATCAGCTTCAGATACATTTATGAAAGGCACTTTCACAACAAGATCCGTACATCAACACATACAAGACCATATTGAGGTATGTCGGCAATACAAACAGCTAATGCACTAACTACATAATCAAATTACATAATTTTGCTTCAACAGCAACATGAGATAATGTGTATCGAACTGAATTCAACAACATATTTACCTTTTAGAATATCTTCTAAGAATACAAAATTTACTTACAATTTTACTCACTAGTTTATAATGTACTATTAAATTTTTCTTTGTGAAATGGATGAGTTTAAGATTTGGTTACTTGATTTTAAATTTAAAAAATGTTTTAAACTTTCTCATATTTCATGAGAACATACTTTTAAGAATTAAGATATTTAATTCATGGTGTAATTTATTGCCCAAGAATGAAGTATTTTGAACACATTTACACTGTTTGTTTATTCATTCCTCAATAAGGACTAATTGACAGTAAAACTGCTGAGAAAGAAGAGAAAACTTCCTCTTTTGCTTGCTTTACACCTCCAATGCTGACCAATATAATCAGCAACAAATACGACAACTGAACAAATAACTAAAGGCCATTTTCTTATGCTCCATTTGACAACATCAAGGCACTGGATGCGTGTACCCTGTGACATATGATCGAGTGACTGAATGTACAGCGAGCACAGTATGTACAGCTGCAGAAGGTTCAAAATATTTCCAAAATATTATCACAAATAATGCTGAGATTGAATGGACAGATGTAATACTCATTGGAGGGTTTCTGTTTATTTACGGACAGATACATTTTTCAGTGAATAATATGTTAGAGTGTCAAAGTACCAGATTGAAGGAAGTGCTATATGGCATTTCAACAAAATTATATGCTGTTCATATCTAATTGTATACAAGGCAAAGTTTATACATTTTCGTTGTATAGTAAATTTCAAAAGAATTATCTTATTTACAAAAGATGGACATGTCCACCTGTTAGGTCTTTAAAATGGTTCCACAGTGGCGCATCGTGACACAAGAGAAAGAAAAAACCACCAGCATCGATCAACTGAAATTCTCGTATGACACACAGTTCTCATAAGCACCCTACATAGATGCAGAGGCTTAAGGATGAGATTCAGTCTTACGGAGTCAAGACACAGCACAAGCAGTGCCTTTGGACTTGTGTGTTCAGTAACATACATACACATATCACATCACAATCTTATATGAATAAAATATACTCTGCATTCTACATTGCAGCAGCTACAAAAAGGATCAATCAGGACTTTATATATATAAATAACATCTACAAAGATCTTCATTAGGTATTTGGTAAACATCCTGTGGCAAGTACGAGGGGTTTGTACACATCCCCTCTATTACATCAGGAGTAACATCTTGACACTCCCGACTTATGTTATCAGGAATCACACATACCTATCCTCTGCGTACTTTATGGTGAATGAGGGAGCCTCAACACACATGAAAGAAGATAATGTCGCTTCAGCCTCACTGATCTGGTTTTCAGTGCTGAAACCGGCCTGTGGGCCTGAAGCGTGTCCCTAGGTTCCTGGCTCAAACTCTTGGTAACCTTCAGCACCAGTGAAGATCACATCCACCCAAATACGCATGGCTTCTGCACTTGGTGCCATCAGGTGGTAGGTGCGTTCGACAGTTTTCACCACAAACGTCAACTGAGGATTTGGCGATTTCACAGAATTCAGGTGGTCGACATATACTTCTTCTATGGACTGAAACACAAGCAATGAATATAATGAGACAAAGTTATTGATAAGAAAACATACGAACAAGATTAATATTTCAGGATCATTAAAATATTAACTGTTCCCAACCTCTCGTCTCATGCGCCCCATATTATCTATATCAATCAAAATGATTCCAAACCCATACCCTTAATTTTTACCACATTTCTCATCTCCATATATGTGTAAGTTGTTCCTCACGGTAATAATGACAAATAAGATGAAATATAATACAATATACCAAAGGGTTGCCAATAAAAATTAAGAGTAGAAAAGTTGTGTTCCCTGCAATTGAGGATAATAACCATACACTATCATACTTATTTGTCCAACTACTACCACACCAAATATGTTACACACTGGGCTGAGTTCTCACCTCATATACAATAGATATTTCATGTCAATCTCAGCTTGATGTTAAATAGAATGCTTTTTGGTGTTAGATAATATATCTTATGACTATCTTCCTTTTGGGAGTCATAGTTTTAGAATGACGTTTCATTTGATGAAATTATAGAGGAAGTCAATTATCTATTATCAAAATGTGGTATGTGCCAGATATCCTTGATTTCAGAATGAAATTTAGCAGAATCCATAAGGAGAAAGGAAAGATTTATTATATCTATTATCTACTTTGAAGAAGGTAGATTATATATATTCTTATTTAAAGAAAATGACTAATTACTACAAACCAAAAATAAAAATTACTACAAAAATTAGAGAAATGACTGCACATGTAAAGAATAACAAGTCAATGAAATTCAGATCCTGAAGAGCCACAATGTAATGTACAACACTACAGAACAAAGAAAGACTCAGAAATAGAAGAAAAGTCTGAATGATTTTACAGCAAAATTTGGGGGGCTAAGAAGTTTTGACAATATATTTTTACACATATAAGTTACTACTTCGAAAGATAATTTAGTTTTACAATTTTGGCAGCATAATGCAGCATAAGTTTCATACACAGCATAAGTTAAATACAATTTTGGCAGCATAATGCAGCATATAGTTTCATACTTGTTTATATAACAAGAATGAATTAATACACAAATAATTTCTTTCTGAAGGGGACGGTATCTTTTAGCTGAACAGTACGAAATATCTTTCACTTCATCGGGTTTTATCTGAACGGAAATAGAAAAAGCTAAAAAAAAACTGACCTTCAGTGTCAGAAAAATTCTCATAGAGCTTAACAAATGTAAATAGCTTCATAATTTCAAATAAAAAACAAAAAGTTCCCACCAATAGTTATTGTCCTCCACGTGGTCATATGCAGTTTGTACTGTTTTTTGACAATAAATTTATTATAATAAGACTTCATTTAAAAATTTTCATTAAAAAACAATTTTTAAAATGTTAAATGTCTATTTTGATTCTCTTCATAAGAGTAACACCATACTACATGAAACGGGCATCAAAGAAAGAGATCTAAGTCAGGTTAATGTGAGAATGGAAAATAAATTTATCTGACAAGGGTGTTTAGGGTTTGGGTTCTAGCTCTTTTTCTCTCTCTCCAACCATCCCAGACCTTGACACAAGTGACAAATTCAGGATTTTTTTTGTGTGTGTGTGTGTGTGGGGGGGGG
>NNCF01127805.1:185405-216503 GCA_002313205.1 Laupala kohalensis
GTTTGAGACTCTAAAAAGGAAAATGGGATTTGTTTGTAGAATTTTCCTGCTTTCAAAAACAAAACGAAGCAAATGTAACTACTTCACAGCAATAAAATTTTGAGAGGTAATTTCAGAGGATTTCTCATTATATTTCATAAGGCACGTTGCTACCCGTGAAAACAGACAGACTTCCAGACACAATTATTTCCGAAGCAGCGGCAAATCGGGAAGTGGTTCAGACATGTTGTTTCAACTTTCTCGAACACCTCCGGTTGTAATTGAAGTGAAGCGGGAGGTATCCGTTGAATGTCCGGAATTACGTATTTACAATCTAATTACAGTTATCGTCTGTCCGACGATTTATTTTTTTGTTTTTATTTCTTTTTCATCTTAGTATTTGTAAATGGTGAAATGTGCTATTAAGCTTATCTACTGGAAAATTACAGGATATTATAAGCATAGCCCACGGCAAATACAGGGCCAAATCATAGGCGAACGGGTCATCAGCCTCGTCAAAATTACTATATTGTAAAAATTACTATATTGTATTTTAACTATATTGTAAAAAGCAAATAAAGCTCTTTTCAATTCAATCTACATGGCGAGATGGGAGGTGGGTAGTAGGACTACTGTTGGTAGGTAGGCGGTTACCAACAACTTGGCCCAGGAAGAGGTGTTAGTAAAAGAAAGAGTTAGTGATACTAGGAGTAGATGCAAGTGGATTCAAGGAGGGTTCATTTCTCAATTGACACAGCTAAATATGATCTGGGACAATTTTTTTCTGGTCCCACCGGGAATGGAATCCGGAGTGAATAAGTGGTAAGCATGCTATCCCTGAGCCACAAGAGGCTGTCTGACGATGGTTTTTCGCGAGAACTCTTTCACCTTCCTGCTCACTGTTCCCCTTTGCAATCTCTCCGGCCGGACTCAACGTTTGCGAATTACGGCTCGAGTCATTCCACTGCACAAGTGTCCACCAAGACATTTTATTTTATTTTATTTTGCCTCGCCCAAAGCCGGAAAATTTTTGTTTTACATGAAATCAGCGAAATAATGGTCTGATGGCTGAGTGGTTATCGAAGCGGTCTTACCAGAGCGAGTTCGATTCCGGTCGAGGTCGGCGGATTTTTCGAGTGCAAAAATCCACGCATGACATGTATACTGCATGTGAAAGATCCTTTGAGCATCGTTGTATCACATACACTCCGAGTCCCGGTTTACACGGGTGACGGAACGTAATAGGAACTATTAATCGTGTTTGGTATCATTTTCGATATTATTTTGCTAATACATAATAATTATTATAATTAACGTAGGGGTCTCGCCTCCCAATAATTGTGACCCTTTGGGGGGGGGAACTGTGCGTTACGAAGTAAGAATGACCAATTACAACGAAATTATTATTTAATAATAAACATTTCAAAATTGACTAATAGACCATAGGTCCTCATGACAACTAGTGTCAGATCTAAGAACGCTGAGGCTGGGTGAAGTTTTACATTAAGTGATAGAAAAATTGAAATGAAAAAGCTCACTATGACGTAAGCCATGAATGGGAATGACGTAAGCAATGGAACAGAATATAATAAGGGATAAGGAAAAAAAATTAGAAATACTATTATTACAAATATGTTAGAAACTAACAGGTTTAGAACAATGGAGAACGCGTATTCTAGTTGTAATAAAAGAACATTAAACGGAAATTAACGAAGAATTTCAAGAATGACGTAAGAAAAAAATTTGTTTTGAGCGCGGGTGAAATGAATTTAACAGGTGTAGTTAGAAATATTTTATTCCACTTGAACACGTAGGAGGCGTTTTCACACGTTTTCTGTAGATTCAAAACAATTTTTTATCGCCTAAATCTAGAATAAATCGTTGACGATTTACAGCATTTATCTTTTAGAATGTAATATATATCTTAGGTTCTCAAATATTAATAACAAATTTCACGACCCATAGTTGTACAACCACCGCGGAAACTTTTAACAAGGTTTGAAAAAAAAAGCTCTATCGTAAAATTTGTTATTGGTCTTTTAGAACCGAAATTGGCCTAAGTCGACTCAGAAAATGTTTCTTATGTAACCAAATGTTCATCATTTGGTGAAAAATTAGTTTGGCGAAAGATTGTTAACCGTTTTGGATTTTGTTTGATGTACTCATTGGCGAGCAAATACAATTCCAAATTAATTTAATATTACGAAGTTTCAAAAAAATGTAGTAACTTTGAAGAATGCACTAGCAAAATATTTGTTCATTAATATAGCATTTTGGTTAACGTAATTTGTAATCCAGTACCACACTTTGTATCAACTATCTTATTACTGTCTATCTAATAAGCACATGGGTCACTGTCATTCCGACCGGATAGAAAACCTTGAGATTCAATGCTGAGAGAGCAATTTTCGTATAATTATACTGATTCGATCGGGATATCACATTCTAATCAATCTAGGACTGTATTATAACTTCAGTCTTCCAAGCAATTACAGAAAAAAACTGTTCTTATCCTAAGCCTTGCCTAAGTGAACATCAATGAAAATATTCTTTCAGATATGTATTTTCTACATCGATTTTTCTTTAATCAATAATCACTAAAGATTTCCGTAGTCATGGACTATAATAATGTCATTGTACTTAATAATTTCGTCCCTAGAAGTTTCGGTCAACGTCAAATGATGAGAGTAATAATTTGGTTTAATTACCAAAGCAATAGTGTTTTTTCCCACGGGGATAAAAAAAATCTACAAAAAACTTAAGTTTTCGATTTAATTAAAATACATAAGTGAAAGAATAGTTCTGTCCCAGTAGAGATAACACTCTTCGTCGTATTATCATTACCAATATAGTAAATTGCTGTGGTAGAATTGTGGTCTGGTAAAGCAGGTTGTAAGGACGAGCTAAAATATCAAGCCGGAATGTAAAATTTAGTTCAAAGAAATTTCCGTGTTAAATGACAAGTTTGCAATATTACAGATTTCTGTATTGCCGGTAGTATACATTACTCCGTAATGGCATTCTATCAACATTTCTTAATAATGTTTGAAAATGACACTTATAGCTGAAAACGTAAGGGGAATGAATAAAACTTCATTGTCTTTCCAAATCTCCTGCATTTCCGTCTTACGTAACGACGTATGTATAGCTGGAAGAAAAAGAGGGACGTATTACAAAAACTGATAAGAAAATACGCATATTCATTATACTTTATATTTTAGCCCAGTTATTATTATGAAGTTTGGAAAGTCATTCTTGATAAGCTTGAAATATTTTTAATAATACGCAAAAGAAAATATCACTTCCTGCGCTATATCTAAAAAAAATACACTAATGAATGTTTTAGAAATACCAAATTCGACATCACGTAACATTATTGACATTATCAAACGAGAAAGAGTGGACTGTCCGCCAATACTTGTTACTGAAAAGTGTGAAGATACTACACTTGTTACTGACCAGTTAGCGAAATCTTTGTGAAACGATTGTAACTACATGTTATTACAAGTATTGTTCGTAACAAGTTGTTACGAAGCCGGAAGTAAAATTCAGTCTTAGTCGATACGAAGAAATTCCTTAGAAAAGGTGGCGTGTTTGTTATATGACAGATTTATGTATTTCTGGCAGTAATTTGCTATTTATTATTATTATTATTATTTTCAATGCTCACCTGTAAGCGTGACACCTTGTCGCGCATGCGCACAGCCAGTTGCCTATCGTAAGCGCCGCCATCCGACAGAGGGCGTGTCTCTTCATAGTCACGCTCAAGTTCCAACTCTTTCTCGCGCACCTAAAGCACACAAGAAAAGAGAAACTCATTAGCAAGGAAAAAACCAACAACTCAAAAGCAAAGAATATTGTACAAGAGCAAAATTGTTAATATATAGTCTAACATCATAATTCTGAAAATAAATGAAACAAAACATCTTTTCACCGATTCGTGACAAAAACATACATCGCCGAGAAGAAAACGAGATCGAGAGACGATTCTGCGATTATTTCACCCTCTTTAATCAACATACAACACAACCCTCGACAACAATCGTTTTGCCAGGGAAGTAAAAAGAAATCGATAATCAATCCAACTCAATAATTTTCACTCAAGAGTATCATACAAAATAATTCGTCAACCCTAGTACAAAACAAGTCAACTGTTTCACGATTCTGTCCATCCCAGAAAGTAGTACCGAGTCAAAAACTGACACAGTCAACCCAACAGGGCCTCCCTCACGGATATAAAAAGTCTCTGGAACGAGTTTAAATCATTCTTAATTTAATATCCATACGCGATGAAATATTATTAATAAAATCCCTTCAAACAAAAGAGCATTTTGAAGGACGCAGAAGCTCGAGATAGTACAAGATATCACTTTTTCCACAAAACTTCGAGCACACACCACCGAGACTTAACTTTCGTAATGGATTCGTTAATTTAACGAATGGTGAGATATTTGACGCGTATGTCGTACTACTTGTATAAAAGTGTCACACACAATCTTCGTGGCTCGCTCCATGTTGGTTAAATCTCCAATCGTACAGTCGAGATCATCATTTACTACTCCAGTAACCTGTCGTTGACTTCATCCAAATGGTAAAGCATATATATAAAAAATGAGCGATAATGGCAACGAACCGGAAGCGTCTGCAAACGGAGCAGAAGACCCCGGGTTCGATTTCGAACTCGTCGCCATTACTACCAGGCCAAAGTTGAATACAGATATAAAAAAACGGTTGAACGTTACCATGACATGAAGTCAAGTATTTCCAATATTTTGGACTCTGTACACTCACATGACACTTCGCATTTTCCCCGGAGTTAGTAAGATGTGAAGGATAAGGAAGCCAAGCGACTGCTCTTCACTTCCTTGGGTTTGGCGGATCTCAAGCCACCCCGAGACTTGGACTTTGCGGAGCGCTGGGATTGGGCAGAGTAGGGTTTGAAGGAAGAGTACGACCTGGAGGAGATTGTCTCTTCGCTGGTGCCTGGTGTGATGCGCCCTCGCCACGCGGACGGATCCGTCGGCAGCGGCAGCAGCGGGGGACCACCCATCATGAATCTACAGGGGGACACAACGGGTACCGGGTCATCGATACAATCATTAAATTGAATGCCCCTCTGGTAGCTCAGGGCTAGCATACATTCCGGGTTCAATTCCCGCCAAGGCCGGAAAAAAAATTAGCTTTTCACTTTAAAGTCTCAGTTCAAACAGCTGTAGCAATTGAGAAGCGAATCCTCCTCCTATCCACACCACCTACTACTACTCCTAGTTTCACCAACTCTTACTATTACTCCTACTAACCTACTAACTCCACATTGACCAAGTTGGCAAATTCAGCTTACCGACACACCTCCTAGCAATAGCCCCTACCACCCACTACCTATCGCCCCATGTAAATAAGCTTCAATAGCAAACTACATTTCCCATCTACCAATACTACAATGAAAAAAATCATTATTGTGACGTTACGAACGGAACTCTTGCCTTTGGGCCGGTTCAGACAATGACACTTATAAATAAAATTCATCAGCACTTTGAGAGAAAAAAGGATATCTTGAATAAATCTGAGAACAGTTATGGCAAAATGCTGTCCTGGTAAAAATGCACAGATTTCCCACAAACGATACAAAAAATTTATTTTAATTCCCAAGAATGTTTTAAAATATTACCAGGACGCTATGCAAATCACGCGCGGATGTATTTTGCAGACAACTGTATTGTAGGAGTTTACAAAATATTTCATAACAGGATGTCTCTGTAGCATTCCTCATCAAAATATACTGCTCTGAAACTTACAACGTTCAGTTAAATGTGGTTATATTCCTAGTTTACAAGAAATACTTATTTTAAATCAACTAATACATACAAGTACATACTTTGTAAAAGACATATCACTAAAATAGCACCTTTTAATTACGGCACATCATCTCAACTCAAAGAAGTCCTATGAGTCATAATACATTCTAAAATTGTGTAAAGTGGGCTCTTCAACAAGAGCATTATAATATTTTCTAGCATCTCCGTAGAAAGACGTCGGGAATTCGTGGCTTTGGACGAGGAACTGACGAGTCGTTTCCCGGCCAACAGACAGTATAAAACAGTGTTGATCAACTTCCATAAACCGAACAGGGTACGTCAGAAGTGAAACTTGTTCCATTGATCGTACTAATGCTTTGCTTTGCTTTACTTTACATTTTCCCCGTATTCATCTTTGAGACCATTGCAGTAGCGTGTATTAGTAGTATCATGTAGTATTCTCATATTTAACCACTGAAGTACAATAATATACTTGACCGTTGCAGTCATATTTGACCATTGTATATGGTCGACTAAATAGTAAGGCCTGGGCGCGACGTCACGGAAGTGGTGGTGTCTCAGCACCACTTGGATTATACCGCAAGTAAAAATTCATTCACACTTCACCATGGCGTCAGCAACGGTATTCTACCAACATTAGATCGTCCAGGTCGCGTTGCTTTGGCGATGTTAAACTGCGTCGAGACCAGGCCTTCCTATTTAGTTGGCTACATGCAGCGGTGAAGTGTAACTAGTAAAACATACAACAACAACAGTAAAAAAGAAACTCTTATTGTATGCCACTGCAAGGGTTAAATATGAAAATATAAGATTTTCTATTACCAAAAACGAAACTACACATCACTGCGATGGTTATATATTTATAAACGAAAAAAAAAAAAAAAAGATTAGTTGGATATTTATTTATGTTACGCCTTTTGGCGAGGTTCAGGTCATGAGGCCTGCTCTTCCACCTAACCGTTGGACTTGCGAAAGGGAATTGGGAAGGAGAGATGTTGGGTTGCCGGGGAACTTATGACCACCGCAGTAGTATCGTTCTTATTCCGGCCGTAAAAACATCCCCAACGCGCCCGAAGAAGTTCCACTTCCAAAGATTTGTCGAGTTTCGTGTTTGGTTTGATGAAGCGAGTACGAAGAGAGACCTGCGCGCGTAGCGGCGATCCGCGCGACAGATGCACGGGGGCGGAGCGCGCACCGCGAAGGTGAGGGGTCGTTGTCCACTGCGCGTGTGCAGAAGACATTCCTTCACCGGACTGAGAGTGCCATTGCTGAGGAAGCTGCGCACTTTCCCGATCGACACCTGCGACGCATACAAACGATCTCCAATCATTTTTATAAGGATTTGTTCACCATCATGGTGTTTTTGAAAGATAACTCCGGGTTGAATTCCGGGGGGGGGGGCAGAAAAAAATTGTAGCTTTTCACTTCAATGTCCCAGTTCATAAAGCTGTGACAATTTGAAAGCGAACCCTCCTTCCATCCACCTGTTTCAACTCCTAATATCACTAACTCTTACTAACTTCTCCTATTAACCCCTCTACGTGGGCCAAGTTGACGGTAAATCCAGCTAACTGGTCCACCTTCTAGTAAAAGCCCCTCCTACGCATTTCCTACCTCCTGTCACCCATGTAGCTTCAATAGCACGCAACATTTCCAAATACTCCAATGACAAAAAAAGGGAGAGGCGGAGTAACCTGAAAACCACCTGCACCCGGCCAGTACACTTGGTTAAGGACACACTAGAGAAAGTTTTGATGGATTTTGGAACCGAAATATTAGCGAGATTATTAGAAGAAAAATTATGCTAAGTAGATTCTCGGTTAACACAATGCAAACTGTCTTCCTTCGTTTTCCTGGATTTCGTAACGAGCACGCTTCGCAATTTGTTGGCCAGCCTGTAACTACATTGAAGCTCTGTTTTATTTGTTATGTGAGGTATGATCCACAATTGTTTTACAATTGAATACGACAAAACATTTCCGACATATACCACCAGACGTTCGAGAAACACTATTTCCGCATAAAATCGAAACCACCTTCAAGTTCTCCTGCGTGTTCGCCGCACCTGACTGGTGACGCCGATGTACTGCGACGGTGGAGCTGGCGGCCCGCGATTATACTTTTTGTTCCTCCCAGTTGATTCGCGGGAGGCGCTGCGATTTCGGTTGGAGAGACGCGAGCTCCGGGGAGTCACGGTGGGAGGCGGCGGGAGCAGCAAGCCCGTAGCGTGACTTTCGGGTGACATCCACGCCGGCAGTCCGATCAAGCTCTCAGCGCGACCCAACGACGACGAGTAGGCATGGCCCGCCTTCAAGAGTAAGTAGGTCAAGAACTACAGGATCAAAACCATGGCTAATCATCTATACTAATAATAGTGAACTATTTTGAATGTCTGTGGCATGGGAATCGAGAAAAGTAATGCATTAAATTATTTGAAATATTAAGAGTGTTCTTCGGGGTTATTGGAATTAAAATGCAAAGTTTGGTTAATATTAATGAATCGCAAGAACAGAAAAACAATGAAAATTTGGTAGCTTATCAGTAGCTGAGAATCTTCACTCCCGTGTTAGAATCTTATCAGTAGCTGATAATCTTGACTATGAAGTTTAATGTCTCCGCCTGAGTTCGATTGCGTCACGTGAGGTTGACAATCCACTGGACAAGTGACCGAATCGTAGAAGCAAAATTAAATAAAGGCTGAGGAACAATGTTTTCAAGTACATGATGAAACGAAAACAAAAGAATTCAGGGGGTTTAACAATGCGCTTCATTATTAAGCGTTCCATTTTCCTTCTGGCTGGGTTTTAAAGTAATTACGTACGTATTAGCATACAATAGTGAAATATAAGAGAGAAATTTGAATTTTCGAAAGGGGTAAGCGTGAACCCCCGAGCACCTGGAAATAAACGAAATATACATAGTGATAAAACATGCACTTTGTACCTACACAGAAGATATAATTTAAAAAAGCATTAAATTAGAACTGTGTAGATTCTCCACAAACAACTTGCCAACAGTCTCCCTTCATTTTCCTGGTTTTCATGAAATACTAATTAGCACGCATTAAGTTCAGCATTTTCAAAAAAATTGGGGATTCGAGAACTATTATTTGCGCAAAAATTGAAAATCTGACGCAAGGTAAACCGCGTTAACTCCACTAATATTAGTAACACAAATCAATAGTGTAGCAGTGATGTAATAGATACCTGAGAATAATAATAATTTATTGAACCACATAGATCAATATCGAGTCATAATACTAACTAACAATAGTTGCAATAACAATAAATTTTACGAATAAAAATAACAAGATAGTAATATTAAATACATTTAACAATATTAATTTAACTTACTCGAAGTAGAAGTTGGCATCAAGATACGATCATTTTCTACTATTACTATATATGATTATTTAGTCTAGTCTTATTAGATATAAATGATAGGTTTGTTTATTATTTTACTCTTATTTCATTAATTTATGTGAAAATCATCCATATTTTCACCAAAGCAGTGGAACTCCATTAAAGTGACAAGGTCTCTCTCTATTCAGACACGTAACGCAGCTCACCCTGTAGAAGGGCGACTTGACCATGCGCCGATCACGCTCTATGCGGATGAGCGACGCCACGGATCGCGGGGCCAGCCCTTGCTCTTGGCGACGCGTCGATGACGACTTCCAAGAGTCGTCCACAGCGAAGTGGGATTCCATCTGAGTAAGACGTTCACGAGAGACAAACGCATCTTAAGACATCACACACGAGGCTGTTCGGTTTGGATGAGAGATTCAAATCTAGAGGAAGGGAGGATATCTCCAAACCTTAGAACGCGACATCCCAACCTATGGATGTCGCATCCCAATGAAAGGTTTGAAGAAATATATTTCTCCCTCTTAATTTGCGTCTCTCATCCATGGTGTTTACTCCGTGAATTAAATATTTACGTATTTTTCATGTTAATCGCGAGCATAATAATACGAATACATAAAATATTAATTTAACTATTTTATAACCCTATTTGTCATAAACCGTATTACTTGGGATATAAGATGCACTTTTTCCCTTTACAGCACACAATCCGCTGTGATGGCTAAGGGCTCGTACTAAATTTTACCAGATCAAAAATCTACCATTCATTAAGGCACTCTACGTCTCTCCAAGTAGCTATACGTTAGTCACGCTAGACGCTTGATAAGGCTGATCGATGTTTTATGGACACACAAATACAACTTTTTGTAAGCTACATAATTGCAACTTTTTGTAATCTACATAACCCAATAAGAAAAATTAGTCCAAACACTATACAAATTGTAATTTCATGTCGGATAATTTCACTTCATCTTAGGTACCAAGTGTTTCTAATTTGACATAAATTGATTGTTTAAAAATTATTTTTAATATAATAAATATAATAATTCAATTAATAGATAGAAAAACTTTTATTTGTTTTGAGAAAAATATACATTGTCATTGAGATAATTAATAACTGAAAGAAAGTTAAGCACGGGCTATTAGTTATTCCATTGGTTTCTCCAAAAATAACATTAAACTATTTTTTTTATTTCCAAAATATAAAAAAATTGAGGATTAATTTTCGGTTAAAATTCATTTCTATGAAAGACAAAATATAAGAAAATGTTTAAAGAAAAATGCACTATGTACACGAGAATATTAAAAATAAAATTTTGTACACGAGGTAAAATCAGCCGTCACTGCGTATCGTGATGTATAATAGCAGTTCAGTGAGCAACATCGCCCAGGTAAGGTGGGTGCATAAGGTGACTATTCCAGTAGATCTCATTTTATCAAACTTATTGAGTTTGCGTGAAACCGCCGGGAAGATACCTAATAGAATCTCAGGGCAAAGCTGGACGAGTCAGCTAATAATAATAACCAGGCATACAAATAAATAAATAAACTTTATTGACATAAAAGCAGTTGCAAACTGTGTATGACCACGTGGGGAATAATAAACTAAGTTACTCTCCGGAAAGCAGCAAGGGACCATCCCGTTAATTCCAATCAAGAGCCAAGGGCAGTGGCGGATTTAATACTTATAAAAAATATTAATTGAAGACATTAAATGTAATGACCTCATCCATGTCGTCCGGTGAAGGCGGTGTGTCCCAAGGCATGATCACTTCCAACTCCTTCTCCGCTTGCTCCTCCTCCCCAGCGCGAGGATCGACACGAGGTTTGTCTCTCAAGGCCTCAGCCACCTCGCGATTATTCACAGCATTCGCACACAGCTGAGGCATCACGACCAATGTGTTACTCCCTTTGCCTTGTCTTATTATCATTTATGATAATAAGAGAATATGAATCGCCATCAAAGTATTCCAAAGACGTGGCGCAGTCAGGCGCAGGAAATAGGCTGTAACTTGCACCCCTTCGAATTCCTAGGCTCAAACCACATGAGTCTTTTCATTAACATTCTCCGGTCATTCGGATCCCTAATCGGTGTCGGTCTTTCTCATCCTAGCAATTGACTTCGGTTTTCCATCCCATTCACAAAACCGTCAATCTTTATAACCCACTCAATCCAGTATGCTATCGTTTTCCTTCGTCTCGCCACGTATGGCAGTTCCTTTAATTAAATCATTTGCTTACAATATACTAGTTCTTGGCCTGGACATTTCATTCATGTCAATGAGCGGCCCATATCACTTGGCGGCATGCAAAAACAGGAATGAGTCTAGCCTCTCAGTAACAAAGCTCATTTGTTCTATTGATCCTGTTACAAATGTACTTTAGTCCCCTCGCTAGTTTAGGTGTTAACGTTCTTACTCACCACAAAGTCATCCCGGGTTCACTTCTCGGCGGGACTAGAAAAAATTTGTAACTTTTTACATTAATGTCCCAGTTCATATAGCAATGACTACCGAAAAGCGAACCCTCCTTCTTCTATCCATGTCCTATTATTCCTAGTATCACAACCTCTTATTAACTATACGTGGGCCAAGTTGTAGGTAAACCCAACTAAGCGGCACACCTAACAATAATCTCACCACCAATCTCCTGCCCCCTATCGCTCCATGTGGATAAGCTTCAATAGAACGCTTCATTTCCCATTTACAAATACTACAATGACAAAATGTATTCTTCGTATATTTTTCTTTTGAACTATGGAAATATAACGTTATTTCTGTCCACGTTACAAACTATACTGGTTGAGACCCAAGCAATCATAGTAATCTAACAAAAAGTGTGACCCTGGCTATCCTTCCAAGAAGTTTAACGTAGAGCGACCGACCTCAGACAGCGCCGACGCGGATTCCAGCAGAGGTTCGTACGTGAAGAGCCGCTGACGCTCGACTTGCTTCAACGGCAAGTCCACGCCACGCGTCCACGCTCCCGCAACGCGCGCGTCCATCAGACTGCGTCGCACCAGCTTCACCGCATCCTCCTGGCGACGGCGCGACTCCCATTCGGGCAACTGGCGATCGCCAGTCGCAGAGCCCAGATAAACCATCTCCGTCTGGGGAAACGCGTCCTGCGCGGGGCCGATTCCCAATATTTCAGGTTTTGTAATGCCATTACACATCATTCAATGCAAGATCGCGTGACAGCGGTGGTCTACTGGTAGCGTCTTCGCGGGTTCAAACCTTGCTCGAACGATTTGGGTGAGGTTTTCACCCGGGGGTTTCTCTCCAGACAAATGTCTGTTCTGTACCGTAGGTTCCCGGCAACCCAACATCACTCCTTCCCAATTCCCTCACCCAAGTCTCGGTTAGAAGGAAGAGCAAGTCTCGGTTAGAAGGAAGAGCAAGTCTCGGTTAGAAGGAAGAGCAAGTCTCGGTTAGAAGGAAGAGCAAGTATCGTGAACTTTGCCATAATAAACGAAGTAAAATAAATAGAAGCCATCTTAGGGCAAATAGTACACAGAAGTAATAGAGATAGGTCACTAAGGATACTGATCTCATTTTGGACTCGACCTCTCTCAGGACTGAGTTCCATTAGTTATATTATTAGACACATTATGACATAAAATAAAATTGTAGGTTTAATAATATAACAATACGCTCTTTACACGATCACTGTCTATGGCGTACCGATAGATCATCTCTGCCAAAATTGGAGGATTCTGCATAAAATGCTTGTCTAAGTATACAGTGATTAATTTGAACCGGAACGCACAAAATGACCATAAATGAAGAAACTTCTTTTTTTAACATTATGCTTATTAAATAGAAAGTAGATAATTTCAGTTATCACAGAAGAGCACACTCCAATCAGAAGTTCAAAGTTGGAAGCATGGATACATCGCATTTTTTAAGATCCAGAATTGAACGGCTGTGTTCCAGAATATAAGCGTTAATCCCACGTAAAATACGGAGCAGTACGAAAACGCTTTACAAAGTAGCAAGAAAATAAATATTGAAATAGTTCAGGTAAATCAGAAATGAGTATCCACTGTAGTAAGGGGCTTCGTTCCAGGATCTTGTGGCACGTCACCTGGACCACGATGGGCTTGGTGATTGTGGGTGCCTGTATGGTGACAGCTGGCTTGGGTGTGCCTTGTATGCCGTGCTTGAGAAGGCGAGTGATGGCACGAGGCATGCGAGGTATCTCGGGCCAACCATTCACCACACCAGCGGGATTCCCCGGCCCAGCGAAGGACACGCGAGGAGCGCCGCGGCCGATGGTGAACGTTCCATGCTCCGACGGAGACGGGGTATTATCTACACAGCGGCAGCACATAAATAATATCGAGTGCACAGTGAAACCTCGGATCACGAACATTCTGGTTTACAAGACGTGCAAACATTTTAACTCAGTAAACGAGAAAGGTTTCACAATACCCCAATCACGTGAGCCCACCCCACTTCTTACTGAATTTCAATTATTATGCCTTTCATTTATCAAGCACGATATGATTCAGTTGTTTTGACAATTTAATACAGTGGGAATTCTCTATAACGGACTCTCATGGGACCTTAAAATTTCTCCACTATTGAATTTTGTGGCAGTTAAGGTCAATGTAGAATGAAATGACGGAATAAAGTGTCCGCTTTGGAGATATGCCCGTTAAGGGAGGTTTCACAGTACTACAAAAATATTCGCAAGTTATCAGTGGAGATTCGAGTCCCGAGAATTCAGCTAGGATTATAGGCTATTGCAATAGAATTAAGCACCTTTGCGTGAATTCGGCCGAGAGCCGGGTTTCGAAGAGGTCTGTCTCGACCTGGTTCGCGATTCCGGTCGATTGACGGTCGCCTCGCTCATCGAGTCCCGCGCCGGCGTCCCCGTGTCGGCGGCGAACCCGCGTGGGATCTCGCCTCCTCGCGAGGGCGGCGCTGTGACTTCGCCTCCTCTGTGAGCGGGTGGCGACGGCGGCGTGGAGAGTGGGAAGGTCCCCGCGATGACGGGGGAGGTCGGGGCTCGGGGCGAGGAGGACACCGACGGCGGCATGGGGCAGTACTTGATGAGGGGGCGGACGATGTCGGAGACGACGGTGCGCGGTTCGACGGCGTTGACCGCACTGGAGACCCTGCGCCGCGTTGGTTCGGACTGGGTGGTCAGTTCAGAGGAGACGGGATGGGTGGTGGGGAAGGTGTTAGAGGAGCCTATGACCACACACACGAAGAGTTAGCGTTAACAATGTTGGCGGCGCAGATGAATCAATTCTGCTTATCGAGGTCGACAATACGAATCAAACGTGCGATTTCCTACACGGAAGAAAAATGTTTGGATGTAGATTTACTGAGATTTCCAATAGATGTGATATCCCAAACTTCAAGTATCATAATATATTTTAAAACCAAAATGGGGAGAATTAAGGTCATAAAAGGTCCAAAATAGGCGGCTAAGGGGTTACCGTTTGTAGTTTTTCATGTTAATGTCCCAGATAAGATTGCTGAGACTACTGAAAAGCGAACCCTCCTCCTTCTATCCACCTCCTACAGCCCCTAGTAATTTTTATTACTACTAACCACTCCTACAAACACATCCATGTCAGCCAAGTTGTTTGTAAACCCAGCTAAGCGGTGTACCTACTAACAATAGCTGTACCACTGTCCTCCTAACTTGTATCGCCCCATGTTGATAAGCTTCAATAGCACGCTACATTTCCCATTCACTATAAAATATACAATAAAAAAATAGATAAATTGAGTTAGACCGAACAAAAATACATATTGGGTTTAACATCATGTTGATTTTTTTCTTTCGAAACTTCTACCAACTACACAATCATGCCAGTGTCGAGTTAGTGTTCGAAAAGGATATGCGGGAGCGTCACCCCCACTACAAGACCTCTGGTCATAACACCTACTGGTACTCTGCGAAGAGCTGAAGGAAATCTCGGGGACCATCGAGGAAGAGGGTGCAGTGCGCGTCGACGCAAGGGTGATGGGTGTCAGGGGTCGCGTCACGATCACGGGACGGGAGTTGGCGCCACAGGAGTCGTCCGGTCTGGTGACAGTTCTTTGGCGCACCGATGACCACCCATCACCCAAGGCCACTGTCAGCACAGGCGGAGGTTCTTCGGGGCAGAGAGGCTTCTGGCAGATTGGGGGCTGTTGCAGATGTGGCGGGGCGGTGACCGTCCACCTGCATCGCCCAACAATCACGGTTTTTCATCTAATCCGTTTAGAGAGAGCGCACCTTAAAAGCTCCAAGCTATCTTTAATATTAATATTGTAATCACGTATCTATAACTTACATTAAATTATTACATCAAACAACCTTATTTTCAGAGAAGTTTCGAACCCCCATTTTCTACCACCAGATACGTATTTTTTGTAAATAATATTTAATTGAAAATAAATCGTGTGAAAGGAAGTTCGTGTAATCTAATAATTTGATATTGTATGTTCTTAGAGATCACATGTAACCTCCTTGTCGTGCTGAGAGTTAAATGCTTTCTAAAAGTCCAATTTCTTTCCCGTGAAAGTTTCTTTTTGGATACTTGTCCCTATTAAATATTTTAAACGTCTACAATTTGAATAAATGGTTGCAACATTATATGCTAATATCAATTGTAGTTGTTATTTAAACACACCCTACAGGTTATTTAAGCAACATGTACACTATTTAATATTATATGAAATACGTTGTCTCTCATGTGAAAATAATTTATTTTCGAAGGGAAAAATTACTTTCCGAAACTTTTAACAGATTTTAAAAAATGAATTCAAGAATCTATTAATGTTTGGAGAGATCAGCGGGTATACTGGAGAGATATTTCACGTTCTGCAATGTTTGGTTGAACATTTCAGTCTCGGAGACTAGTCCACCATAACCATTTATGTGAAATAGATACAAAGCTAATGAAAGGTCATGCTGCTTTCGAACGAGTTCAAGTTTATACTATACTTTTCTCGTATGTTTGTTACAAATTAGGTTGTCGTTACTAAAGAACTAAATTCATGAAGCTCAAAAAGTAATTCAAATGAAAACAAAAATACATATTTTTGCTTTTCAATGATTTGACAAATATTGCCGGGCAAAACTACCTTAAAACCGATCACTACCTACTTCATCGTGCCATGTATTCGACATCGGCAAATCGTCTTTAAAATCGAACCATTTTTAGGGATGTAATGGCACTATGGTGAAATTTTGAACTACTACAGAGTAAAGTACTTAGCACTAGTGTCATCTCTATCCTTGATATGGCGCAAGAATTCATCTGGTTCGGTTTCCGACCACCATCCCAGGAAGACATTCCACTGACATCCTCAAATTCTAAGCACGGTTTTCTTGATAATTACTTGTAGTGAAACCGATAGAATAACACCATAGTCTAAAAGTACGTTTACACTTTTATAAATGTATGAGCGACTTGTATGAGATACATGTACCGAAACGTTCCGAAGGTTTGCGATTTGTATGAGCTCAGACACCTCGATCTCACACATGTATACGGCAGCGTTTACACTTCGCGATATGTATCGGGGTATTTTTAATGTATCGCGAGAGAAGAACGCAAACTAATATAATAATCTACTAAAGAAATAAACAATTTAATCTTAACTAGTTCATATAATGTGCACAAAACAACAATGACCTAACCTACAAAGAAGAGCAAAATTGTAAAGAAACATGGCGGGATGCGTACTGGCCATGTGTGCTGCGCACGCGCGACTTGTATAAACGACATTTATATCCGGAATGAAGCTCATTCAAAATGTATGAGGATTTGTCTGAGGACCTGTCGCGCGACTTGTTAAATAGTAACTATACGGTACTACCTCGTACAAATCGTCGTGTATCCCATACAAGTCGCTCATACACGTGTAAAAGTGTGAACGTACATTGTTTAGTCGTTACAATAAATTGGCACCTGGCGTATAGCGCATTCAATACGTGAATATCATCGTGTATTGCGACAATTGTGGCGTGACAGTGATACTCGCTGGCAGATAGAACCAACTGAAACCTGTGTCGCCAACTGAAAGGCTAGCATAGGAGATGGTATGATAGGAGACTGCGATGTTACAATTCTAACCCGAACGATGGCAATGGTGGCTGCTGAGGAGTTGGCGGCGTTAGCGGCGGCGGGGTCGTCGGCTTCTCGGGGACCGGAGGCAAGGTCAGCAGTTTCGGGAATGTTACTGCTAGAGGAGTTCTGTTCACCTCTGTCTTGGGAGTCGTGAGGGGGCTTCGAAAGATGGTCCTCCCTCCAATCGGAGCACTCCGAATGTACGCAGCCGTCTGCTCCGTGACCTGAGCGCGCATTTCGCTGATCGAGTCCGCTTCCACGATGGGCGTGAAGTTCATACGCAGAGGACCAGAGGAAGAAATCCTCTGCAAATGGCTAAGAGTTGTGATATCCATGTTTCAAGGATTACGTAAGATACACAGGAATCAGGAAAAGAATCTACTTGCGATACACAAATCACGCATTATTTACATATGCATTTTAATTAACAAAAATAATCGACGACCTGTGGAATGGGACCGTTTTGTTTGGATAGATTATGCGGACGTTTCCCCCATTTTTATGATCAGCGAACTTTTGCACTTGAGAAACCTCGAAGATCCGTTCATAAGGATGTTATTTGCCAGAATAAGTGTTCTCTTCCCTCGTGTGCTATGGTGTGGGGATAGGTGACGATCCTTTCTTACAAGACGGAGGCAAGTTCATTGGCCACATATTGGTGTTAGCTGTTTTGTAGCGTTCACTGATTTATTTTGGGTGTCATTTTAATAGAAAATCGGTGCAGTCTACGTCAACTCATCGTCTTATAGATGTTTTCATTTGCACGATGTCACAAGCTGGAAGGACATGTCGTCTCCCCGGTGACGTATTGGGTCGGTACGGCAACGTCTACGGAATAACAATGCGACATTACCTACGGAAATTTACAAAAGGTATCGGGAGCGGCGGGGACCCAATGCTAAAGGCGTTGAATTGCTGTCTTCACATCCCAGTAAAGTGGTAGGATATTGACTGACTCCTCAAAATCAAAGTCGGAACCCATTTCCACACAATGTGTATAATCTCAATGCATGTTCCAAGACAGAAAATCCGTTGGCCGAAGTCTCGACGAAACTCGAACAGTAAATGAGGAACAGGAATATTGGATAGAATTCAATTTTACACAACACGTCCCATCATAATGAAGAGTAAAATTGAATTTGTTACATGACTCGCCGACCAAAAGTCAATATTGCGAGTTTAAGAATTTCATTTAAATAAACACTCTTCCCATTACTCAACTTTGGCACGGTTGTGTACATTAATTCTGTAGCCCCATCCCGGCCCGGGTTTTGCTCCGGTCTTCCTTCGGGTAGAGGCGGATTTCTTATACAGGTTCCTTAGGCTTTCTCAAGGGGTAGCTTTATTGTAATAATAAATCGTGAATTTAGTGTTATTTCAATTCTTATGACTTAACACTATACTCGGAATAATCTATTGTTCGATAATAATTTGTACATGTGAAATAATTTTTTTGTGTTAAGTTACAAACATATTGTCATTCTATTAGTATTATAACTCGCAGCTAACTTTTTATCTTATCTAGGAATTTTTGCTGAAATTTTTCAATCCGCCTCTGCCTTAGGGCCCTTGATCGGAATTGATGGGATGGTCCCTTACTTGCTTCCGGAGAGGAAATTAGTTTATTGTCCTCCACTTGGTCATACGCAGTTTGTGCTGCTTTTTGACAATTTATTATTATTATAAATTTATTATTCGTATTAAGATTACCCATTGCAACAGTCATATTACACATACACTTGCAGGAATAAATATAATATACAACAATAATAATAAAATAGGATCTCGACCTGGTTTTAACATTGGATAACGGATCTTGAAGTGAGGTCATTAAAGTACTTACATTTCACTCGTCTAACGTTTCGACCATGTACAGAATTCCCTTTATACGGTACAATACATATGAACTGTATTCTAGATAATCAACATCATCTATTACTGCTTGTATCTGCCTTGTAGCCCTTAAGAAGACCTAATAAATGTTCAAAACGTTGGCCGAGTGAAATATGTGTATTTTAATGACTTCTCCTGAAGATAGTAATCCAATAATAATAATAATATGGGGAATGAAGATTAAATTCTGCCCTATTGTTATCGGAGCCACCGGAACTGTAAGAAAATATATGGATGACAATCTTAAGGAAATTCCTGGAAAGACCTGTTTATCTGAGGTCCAAAAAATAGCCATTCTGGGGACGGCTCATATTATCAGGAAAGTGTGCACCTAGGAATTTCTCTAGGAGACGCAGCCTAAGGGAAATAGAACTTCCTGGGACGCGTTCCGAAATACTTACCAACTATGCTGAGAAATAAGTCCATAATAATAATAATAATAATAATAATAATAACATTCCAAATACAATAATTAACAGAAAAAACAACTATTGATCAGTACCAGGCTGATTCCGGAAGAATATTCACCTCAAATAACCAAAAGGGTTCACAATATCAATATGCGCTATTCACTAATTAGTAAGACGACGCATTTAAATGATTTGAAGTATAGACACTTTTCCTAAATGGAACTCTTCTCGTATATTTCAGTCGATCTCACTGGCACGCAATGAAATGCAGTGAAGGGCTACCAACTACAAATTCAGACCAACTTTTTTTTCTTCATGAAGGTAATATCGATCCTAAATATCCACGAGAAACGTCCTATTAATTCAAAAAACATACTGGTCCACACCAACTTCTTTCTACACCAGTCAAAGAATAAAACTGATATAAACTTCACATTTAGGATAGTAGCGATGTACGATATCACACTAGTACAATGCCAAATACAATACCGGATACCTGGTATGCAATACCTGATAACTGCATTAGTACTCACCAAAATGTGTACGTTATAGATAATCCTAGAGATTGGACGTTATAACATGGTTTTAATTCAGGTCAGGTAATTCAACATTACTCTAGTTACGTCGATATTTCCGCAAGTAGAATCATATAAATTTTAAAATGCGACGCCTACGTAATTAAAATGTCTTACCTTGTAGGATTTGATTACATTCATTTTTCGACATTTTTCAACAACATTCCTCGTATTACATGCATTATGACATTCCTTTATATGATTTTCTATTCTTATCTAACAATCTTTCAGAGAGAACTTCGAGTTGCCTATCTATAGTTACGTTTTCGAGAAATATTTGCATTCTCATCTTACAACTATTTTCTTATCCCCACGATAATAAACTTCCACCTAGGTTCCATGTTCAGCAGTGTTATAAGAAGCTAAGGTTTAGGATTAAGCAGGGTTGTGAATAAAAAGATGTTCTTCACACATAATTATCTTTAGTCAATTACTTCGAATTGATTTAAATTATGTTACTTCATGCGTTTCATAACCAAACTCATATACTGAATAGGTAACTACTTTATTTGGATTAATTATTACATTTATATAATCAATAATGTTTCTGCATGACAAGAATACTTCTACAACACAATCATTTATTCATCCATACGTGAGTTCCAGTTAATGTATTCTCATCTTTTCAAAAATCTCTCAATAAAATTAGTTTATTGTTATGTGTAAAAATACTTACGATAACTGCAATCGAGTATAGAATACAGTGATAAACCCATTGAATTTAAAATAAGATCACAACAACAAAATCTAATAAATACCATTTTTACATAAACTTCTCTTCGAAAAAAAATCATGAAAATTGTGAGACAACTTTTTTATAAATATCAGCTATTTCTTTCCACCAACGAATAAAAACTGAATAACATATCATTTCTATAGTATGCTGTTTCTTTACGTGTTAAACAATAAAACTAATTGAACAGCAAGTCGGGATCAATTTTTATTAAGAATTTAAGTGCAAAGCTAATAAACCTTAGAATAAAATCGACGTTTAGTGTGAATCTTTTTTTTTTTCTAGGCCATTAATTAATTAGTTTAAATTCTTGATTTTCAAGAATGGTAATCCATACTAATACATAAATGCGAAAGCGTGCCTGTTAGTTACTTAATCACGACTGAACCACTGAATCGATCTTGATGAAATTAGCAAGGATATAGATAAGATGTCCAGGATGAACATAGGCTAACTTCTATACTTTAAATGTATGGAAAGAAAGATAAAAAATTAAGTTGAAGATAAATGTCGATTAAATCGGGGGGAGGGAATCGGTCATATTCACTTACGCTGCTTAAACGGTTAGAGATCGATGACAATTTTGAGTAGCAATATTGTTCGCCTCGAAGAGTTCTACAAAAAAGTCCACGACAGCATATGTCTATCTACTAAAGTTAATTTAGATTATCGAAAAAACGTAATGAAAAATAGAAGTGTTGAAATACTTCAATTTAAGTGAGAAATTTAAGAAGGAAAAATCAATCTTCATCAAATTTAATGGTTATTTTTGTTTTGTGCATTTAACAAAGATAAAAAAAACATCCTTAAATCGTATAGTTTGGACGAATGGTTTAGAATTTATAAGCGTTTTAATGAAATGGTGCAACCGCGCAGTTGTATCTTGCATCAGAAACAAAAATTCGACCTGTGAGGCATCCGGAGAGTGGGTTCGTTCATCTAACGAGTAAAAACATTCCGGGCAACGCCGCGTCATCGGCTAGTACAAAATATGTGACAGTCGAACTCGTCACCAGTACGGCACTACAATAGTATTGTCAATCAACTGTCTTATTTTGCTAATGCACAGGTCAAACTCCCGAAACCTGAAATCTGATTACCCCGCGCTTAAATTATCTTTTTTCCGTTAACATTTTCCGAACGTTAGGTACAGCAAAGGTCACGCGAATGAGTTTTCTGAAGCGATCAACATTACTGACACAGTTGACGGAGACCCATATATCTCATTAAACTCAATTTATGTTTCGTTGTAACTAACATTTAAAATATAAATTATGAAAAAATAATGGGAGTGCAGATATAGAACTAGCAATTAAAATATTGTGGAATGAAGAAATACTTTATAAACGAGTAAAGACATTTTGAAAGCACGTCCTCTAATGGTTACTCGTAAAATAGGAAAAAGATTCTCCACCAACGACACAGTCGAATCTGCAATATTAAAAAAAGAAAAAGAAATATAAAAAAAATAGGCAGAAATGTCATTCGAATTTCCCGGGAGTGAATCATACACATCGTAAACAAATTCTTTTGCGAATTCATTTACATTATTAATACATAGTACCTTATTGAAAATAACGTATGTGAGGCGATATCGCAGCTACTGTAATATGCTGTCAATTACCATTCGCGATCCACTTTGGATGATAAATATCCGCCAGCTCCACGAGTTTCAGTAACAGGGATTTGAATTGTGTATCCGCGCATTCATCATAGAGGTGAGATGAATCTACTTTGAATCCTAAAAGGTAAAGACGCTGCCCTCAACCCTTCCTCAAAAATCTACCAACACCATCTTCACCCCGGAATAAAATGAGAAAATTCAGTCAAAACAACTCCAAGAGCTAGGAACTGGAAAACGCAGCGAAGAAAACTAAAATGAATTATTAAAAACATCAATAAAGGAAAAAAATTAATTTCATCACAAACATTTAACGTAAATATTAGATTTATTATTTCTTAAAATTCTAGATATGAGTTGTACTCCAATAACATGCACTTTTCAGTTAATACTCCTTCACACATGTAATCCATAACAAAAGAACATTATTTTCGTTTTCAAAAATGTGATTAAATAAGTACCACAACTAATCTCTCGTTTTTATTAGAATTCCTCTCCCTATTTGAATCAATTACATGTGTTAACTGAAGGGTTCAAGTTTGAATACAGTGAGTCAAGTGGCTTAATTCCCCCATGCAGTAGCACAGTAGACCTATTTCTTTCGTACAGACATAAATGATTTTGAAATTATTTCATTAACTTCTACACGCTATTGTAAATGTTTTCTCAGTTGGCTTTAGAGTGAATACACGAAAAATTTACAGGATTAAATAGTCTAATAAAATGTTCACTCTAACTTCAAATAATATTTAGAGGCCAAATTCGTTCCGGTATTCTTTTTTATTGTTGAGAGGAAAGACTACTTACAGACGAAGAGGAAGAATCGTTATAAAATTTAATACGGATAAACACATTCGTCAAATAAAAGACTGAAACATTGAATGCTATGAACAAATGCAAGAAGATATAATTTCCCTCAAGAAACGTCGTATCGTAAATCATAGTAAAATGACGGGAATATCGCTGGTGCTAACTTAAACTTTCAACGCTTACAAAAAGCTCATACAAAAGAGAAATGTGCTTCATAGGCCATTCTATAGGAGAGAGCTCTTATTAAAAATAGTGCGCAGTGCATTGCACACTCAAAAATGCTCGTTCCAGGATAGCTGGAATCAGTATTTCAAGATAAAATGAATTTACTAAATTAGCTCTACGAAAAAAAATCAATAACGTACTGACCAGAATCAAACCTTCACATGAAAATAGACGCAGTGAGTAACAAGTTTGTATACTTTGTTTCCTTATTGTTGGAAAGGACTGAACAGAAACGAAAGAAATATCATACAGGAGGATAAGGACTGCCAGTTAACATGTTTCGTTCAAATATTTTTACTGAAATATAATCAGCATCAAATTTTGTTTATTTATGATTAAAAGTGAATAATGTTTACTATTCTGAGATATGTACTATATTATTACTATAAAATTGAGCTTTTTGAAAGCATAAAATGTGATCATATTAACACACTAATGCAGTAATAATGATCATCTTATATACATTTTTGAGACAAATATCCCGTCTTGAGAAAATTAACATCCCACACAACAATGTACATTTTGAAAATATAATCTTTGAGGTTATTTTAGACAGATAAATATATTCGTTTGTTTAGAAGCATACACATTCTAAACGTGATTTGTAGTAGCAGTCGTATGCAATAGAATACGCGGGAAGCGACGCACATTACTACGTACATATTGGCAACACTGCACGTCAGCTGTTTAAAGCATCAACACAACACATGAAACCCGATGCTTCGCTGAGTCAAGAAACCACTCCTTTCAAGCATCAACATTCCAGAGGTTTAACGTTTAACACTCGATAATACTCGAACACTCTGACTCGGATTGTACAATACTACAAAGCTTTAAACTTGACCTATATCTTCCCTAGGGTATTTCGAATCAGCGCATTTCCAGTCAAAAATAACTCTGAAACCACTTGAACAATTAACATAAATAACTTCTTAGTGTCACACGCTAAAACTGTTCCGTTCACTGTTACCCGTGATCTGTGATGACATTCTGTCAACACACAAACTTTTTACAAAATTCGCACCCACCTGATGCTTCAAGTACAATACATGCGGATCGCCAAACATGGCTGCGTCACGTCCCCTCCGTCATGCACACACACGCAGCGGCGAGCTTCAATTATTTGCAAACACACGAACTACGCGAATCCGTCTGCTTCCGGCGGAAGCCAAGTCGCGACTGCGCTGTGCTAATGAGAGTCACCGGTCGCGCGATGTATGAACGTATGAGACCTTCGCTCGCGCCGCCTCACGGTCTATCGATTCGGAACTGGCTGGCGGCAACGCGGAGCTGTTGCGAGGAGGAAGGAGGGGGGGAGGTTACGTTGCAACTAGCGCTCGCAGTGGGCGTACACGACAGCAGACCTTGGCAACTGAAAAGCACTGATCATGCGCGGAACCTGAGCGGTCAACGCGGTCGTTTCGTATGCAGTCAACAACCTTGGGAGTCCTGTTTGTAGTACTGAACTCTTACAAACTGTGAAGTTAAATTAATGAAAGGTGCAAATCTAAACAGATAAGTAAGTCTCCGTACTTCCACTCTTTGACTTCCCCCTCTACTATGAAGTTCGTGCTGTATCGCTGTGGTGGTACAATATACGAGGACATGGCTGACAAGGAACCGCTGCCCAACTTCCGCCTCGCTGTTCTCGGAAGCAGGTTGTTTGAGATGGAGGAGCTTTCCAGCAATAAAAGAGATACTTGCGACGACGACGACCATCGAGACTTTTACAACGTCCGGGTTGCATACCGAAAACAATTAAGTGAATGCAAAAACTAAGAGCAATGATGTAAAAACTTGGGACGAAAAATGAAATATGAGACATTTTCTTCAATTCCACTATCAAAGCTAGATTTTATTACATTTAATACCCTCGCTTTTACTGGACGGCATATCTATGTTTTAATACAAAATAAATTCATACAAAATTAATTAAAACTCTGCACGCTACGAAAGTACCCACTCAATATCAAGGAAACCGGATTCGTCTGTATACTTAAATATTTTTGAACAGCAAAACAGTTATTATGTAATTAAATAAATAATTAAAAACTTACGACCTATTACGGACGAATAATGTTTACATTTTTTGTGAAGAGCTCATTACGTTTCGACGTGGATTTACGTCGTCAGGTGATCAAGTAATAACAAACTATTATCTATTCATCCGACCAAAATCATTTTCTCTCGCAGATTAAATATGAAATGAACTCATCCGTTCACACATTATGGAAATGGGCTCATGGAATTATAAAAAAATAGAACACTTTTTCTGTATTCAATACCTCAAAAACGGATATTTCCATCAACATTTTGCGATCGACAATTTTCCTCGATGGCAATACTTACTATATAGTTCCATTTATCTTAGTCAATTGTGTAAAAGTGACACGTAGAATTCGTAAATTATGAGTAAAATGTATTGCAGAATGTAATAGTTGGATTTTTTTTCTGGTGTTAGATGTCGACGAAGTTCATTGTTCTATCAACCTTCACCGAAATCAACCTGCTTTAGCTCTTTCTTTTATCTCAAGGATTTTCTAACAAAATGTAGCTCAAGCTTTATCATTACCGAATGGAACACACTAATCCTTTAATTGCGGTGTCGAGTGAAAGTTAATGCTGTTGATAAGATGAGAAAAAAGAGGTCATACCTACGGAACATGAACTACATAACGTTAGACATTACGTATTTTCAGAGACACAATTAGTTTTTTAAAATTATTTTGGAAACCCCACACAATGTTATAATTTCATGAGTCCAATATTCCCTTTCATTTCCATTATATCATTCAAATAGAAAATAATAGTATTAGTTATTACAAAATGGGATCGTACATAGCCTACGTCACGGGATCTTCGAGGATTTCCCCCCACCCCCACCATGTCACGCTTCGTTACGTCATACCAAACCCCTCCTTAATGTGACGTCACAATACGACCTGCCCCCGTCGTATCAGAAAATATAATCATTTGGATACTCAAGAGAATTAGAACGGTCGAAGGTATAGCACGGAGAAAATGGAACGTACGAGATTGTGTTGACTTTTGCTTTCATTTGCCTCAATTGAGACAATTTTAAACATTCAATATACCGAATACAACATCGCACTTTCTAAAATACCTCCGGTCTCCCTCATCATCACAAATCGTCTCGTTTCGCCAAACCTCACCTCAAGACCGTGAGGTTATTTATGATCGATCCCAATGAACTGGGTATTTCATTACATTAATTTTAAACTTTGCATGGACCAGATGCAGAGCGCTGAAGAGTTGGTTCGGAGACCGGAGCGCATGTCCCAGTGAGATTAAAGAGGATTTTTTCTCAGACCTCAACCCCAAGACTGATTCCCAGTCCTACTCAGTCCGCATATAAAATGAGTAACGTATTTATCCTGAGAGCGAAATCAGCCAGAACGTCACGTTGACCCCATCAGCTACTTCTCATGCCGACGACAAAGAAAATGACGGAGTCTGAAAAGCATAGCTTGAATATTAATAACGACAGCATTTTGGTGTGATCTTATACGGACGGTTAGAATAGTCAATTCCCTAACTGGAGACAGGAAAGGTAAAGCTCGAACAAGTAACTTTGTTTTCAAAGAGGAAGCAATAAAAGTCACATAAAATGTATAATGTACTTGAACGAACGAAAACATCGTAAACATTCTTGAAGAATGATTAAGTCTTCTCGATGCCACGCCATTCGAAAGACGGACCAAGACAGTTCTGTAGATGTAATTACAATATATATATATATATATATATATATATATATATATATATATATATATATATATATATATATATATATATATATATATATATATATATATATANTGCTTAACCTTCTTCTTGAAAACAATGAATATAACTTTCGTTATTATGACATTAAATTCTAACGCGAATTAAATCGTAAAGTTTTATCGCCGAATTTATTAGGACTAACTTGCAATTTGGCTGAAATGTTCCTGTAGCGACTCCGTATCCAGCTTCGAATTGTTTATTGCTTTATCTGAATTTTCTGCACTTGTTTCTACTTACATAATAACCCAGTCTATTTTAAATTACAAGCTTCGCGGTATTGCAGAAGAAGTGAGTCCCCCAATTTCAGCACTCGACGTCCGCGTGGCATTAGCTAATTACTCCTTCGATTTTAAATCTAGAAATCAATACAAAAGTTTAAAAAAAATTAAAACCTTAATTATAATCAAAATAACTGAAAAAATTGCCAAAAAGCTTGTCAGCTCTGAATGACCTGGAAGTTTATTTGATAACTTTCAGTCCGGTGAAAATGGATAATCGAACCCGGGACCTCTACTTTGATCGCAGGGTGTTAACCTCCACATCACTCGTTTGTATTCCCCAACTGTTCACCTCTTCCACCTAGACCCTATCCCGGCAGACTTAAGATACGAGACAGACATGAGGTAGACCTCATACAGGAGATAAGTGAATCAGTCGGTACCTTGCGCTGTGCCGTTTTCACACGTTCCTATACGTGTGACTGTTGGTTATATGTACATATGTTACTTTTATTGATAAAGACGATTTTATTTACTTGGATAATATGGTAAATACTTCTTTCCCCCATCTGCAAGTTGCAGGCAAGTCTTACTCTGTTTCATATTTTGATTTGTAATGTTTTTTGTTTATTTTGTGGGACTTGAGGGCTCGTCAAAGTCGAGGTCATCAGAGCCCTATTTGCAATGTTATCAAGACATCAAAACAGCTATGAATAGTAGTATGTGATATCGCACTTCCGAGCATCACATAACTCACTAACAATTCCTACGAATTTTGTTTGTACCCGTACGGTCAGACGCGTCAGTGCTGTCATTTGTTAGCACTCAAGTAAAATCTTCTGAAACAAGAGAATCAAGTAATTTCTTTTCTTAATAAAAATTACATCAAGAAAAGAATGTTCCTTGACGTAATTTTTAGACACTGTCATCTCGAAAAGGAAGAGTTAAAGTATGGAACCCAATGATACCATCAACACATCTTTTAATGCTCTGAAGTACGATACTTCATTTGTGAAATTTGCTTCGTTACGCAGAAAAGGAACTAAAATTATCAAAATGACATTTGCATATTAATGTATGAGAAGATGGTGTATCGTAATTCAAGGGGAGAGAGGATGAAGGACGTTTGTAACTTTTTTTATTTTCAAATTCAGTTATTGTCAAGGATGAAAAAGTTACGAGTTGACCTGTTTCCTTATTAAGCAAGAAACTAGTGTAATGAAGGAGGCGCGTGACAACAACAAAGTGTACATTTCTGATGGAAGAAGGATGTAACATAAATTACCGCATACCTCCTCCTTCCTTCATTTGATTTCACCAAATATATCTCTATTGGATAAAGGAGGTGTGTACTGTAAAATACCATATACCTCCTTCTTATATACCATATACCGAAGGTATATATAATTTGTATTTTTTAAACTCCAATTTAAACAAAAATTCACACTGAACAAAATTTTTACCATTTATAGGAATAGTAAATTTTAGTAAGAAATTATTAAAATAATAACAAAAAATGTACCGCAATGACAACTCTAAGGCTATATATCTCAAAACACACTTGCTGTTGCATACCCCTTTCAATTTATGATGTGACGGAATAGTTTTTATGGGTAGGAAACTCTTCCCCGCATGGTTGAAACACCGAGTAAGATGGGAGTTTCATTTGGGTCCACAGACAGGTTTCGTAGCGTCGCCTCTCGCAAGAGTCGTACGCGAAGTTTCCCGCTCGTTCGTCGCGGCAACGCAGGCGGAAGTGAGAAGAGGGTCAAAACACACGCGTCCACTCGTCTAGCACGACCGCATCACGTGCAAGAGACGGTCCGTGCTCGGGAGACTCATTATTGTTTTTGGTAGCTGTTGCTACCTGAGGAATCTATCACGTGCTGGGGTTGTGAGGGGAATATACTGGAAATACCATTAGAAACCGATTACGCGCTTCTCGTAATATTGTTTCCCCTTTTTTTTTTTTTTTTAATACTTTCAACATTGTGAAACGTTGTGGCTCTAATGACGGTGTTAGCTTGGAGAGTTAGGAAACAATACCCCCACTCCTTAAGTATAATTGTTTATAACATTTTTCGATGGGGAGTACAAAATTTTCTTTTTTGCGGAACAAAATCGTACAAAATTGCAACAAAAGTATGAATAGTTCACTTTTTCAAAAACACAAAAGTTGATACAGCGACAGTAACGTTCATACAACGCGTAATAATATTCGCATTCCGTCTGATTTCATTCGTACAGGAACTGAGGGATGTTTATGCTTTGTAAGACGCCTGATTAAAATTTCATATATCAACATTTGGGATAAACAGTTTGAAATTACAAATAAACACAAATTTGCAAACAATTTCTGTGAACGCAGAACGCATTAAGTTTTGTTCATCTTTACGATTCGGTTTCAAAACCTTTTTACCTCAACCATGCTGCAACAATTTCTCGAAGTGACTTAACAACCAAAAAACAATGGTAAGATAACAATGTAAATTCTTTTCCTAATTTTTTAACAATACTTGACATTCATTTTCATCATTATTTCCAACGGAGTGTGCACAGAGAAATTTCGAATATGTAATATCGAAATAAATAAAAAAGATAAATTTATTGTTAAAAAAGAAGTACAAACTTGTTATGCCCACGTGGAGTACAATAAACTAATTTACTCTCCGGAAGCAAGCTAGGGACCATCCCATCAATTCTGATCAAGGGTCCTAAGGTGGATTGAAAAATTTCAGCAAACTCCTAGATAATATAAAAAGTTAGCTACATGTTATAATACTAATAGAATATCAACAAATTTTTAATTTAACACAAAAAATTTATTTCAGAAGTACGTATTGTCTCCCGTATCCACATTTGTCTCCCAGGCCAGGACAGTGGTCGCATTTTTCGGACGATTGTAATGCACTCTCTTGTACGAGAAAATAATATTCGAAAACAGAAAATACCCCAGCTGATTTCCATGACTGACGAAATCCTTTCAGATCAAGTGGAGGGGTCTGTGGGTCAATGGGCGTGTAGGCCTACGCTAGGGTTATCAGGCCACTCGCGGGAGTAGCGTCAATGGCGGCGCCCCACGCGGCCTTCGCTATGCGCTGCGCTGTTGTCTTCCGCCTTGATAAGATGTTACGTGATTCGATGTATTTGCGTTCGCAAATAAACACCACGATTTCGTATTGAGGGGAGCTTCTTCAGAATGTTAGCATGCAAAGCACTACAGATACACGATATTTTAATACAATTTCAAATATTATCGAATAAATAGTCCCCTCCGTGGCTACGGTGTCAGCGTGATTACTCGTCACCAAGTCATCCCGGGTTCAACTCTCAGGTGGGGCAAGACAAAATTTGTAGCTTTTCAATTCCATGCCTGAGTTTAAATAGCTGTGAAAAATTTACCCTCTTCGGCTAACAACCGCCCTCTGCGACTAACAGCCGCAGTTGTAATACTCGGATGCAGCAATCTGGATCCTATCTAGACGCTGTTCCTCCGATCTCGGTAAAATTCACGATGTGTCTAGTGAGTTAACTCACTCAAAAACTGAGCCTCACAGGCACTCGTCATT